>CM053274.1:59254881-59349796 GCA_028583415.1 Protea cynaroides
AGTATCGGGGAGGTGGTCTCGGTCCTTGTAGTCTCGACTCTACGGGGGCCTTAGCTCTATCTCTATGGACATTCTGAGGGATGCTGGGGTGAGGCCTTGGATACACTTTTTGACATTAGGATTGGGTAGTTGCGACCCCAGTTTGCAGCCCTCGCTAACAGGGGCTTACGTGTTGGTATGTCACTATATAACAATAAACGTAACCTTTGTTATATAATGTTCATGATTGGGTGCATGTGAGTTGACGATAAACGTGATCTTCGGGTAACGTCACACACTCGTGTATAGAGGCGGGGTCAATAAACGCGACCTTTGGCTACCTAAACCTTTCTATTACATACTGCAAACTTATATATCAGACCAAAGATATAAATTGACTTTTTGCATGCATATGTACTGTTGCTTTATTTTGGCTACTCACTAAGCCGTGATGTGTGCTCACCCCTCGACGTCGAATATTTTTAGTTGATGATGCAGGTTATACCATTGAAGATTATATGAATGCGTCTGCATACGGGAACGTAGCGGCGATGGAACCTGAAGCTGAAGTGGATACACATGACTCATCTTGCGATTGCAACTCGTGTGTATTTGATTAGATATTTTATAGGTTTCTTTATTGGATTTATTAAGACATGTATTTGATAATTAATTATGTCTTAGTTGAAAATAGAATAATTTGTTATTAAATTATTAATATCATTTTAGTTTCTCAGTTCATGTTATTATAAGACTTCCGCTATTGTGTATTTACTCTGATTATGATTATGGATGTGCGTGAGTTTGGATAACGCGGGGATAGCCTATTTGAGTTCCTGGTTGAACCGTTGGTTTATTAGCGGTTCATCACACCATTCTGAATAGTGCGAAATTGGGGTGTGACAGGCGATGCATGGTTTGAGACCATTATTGCATGTGGCAGCAAATGATCAAGGGATGCAGGGATCGATTGATCCTATGTTGATAGATGAAGCTGTGCCGGCTGAGAGGTTGGTGATGATCCTTTCTGCAGAAGATTCTATGATGGATGTGGGAGTAGGATTCTCTAAGGGTTCTGTAAATTGGGATTTTCTCAAGGAAGCTCAGAGTGGGTCAGCAAAGGTTGATGCTACTAGAGTTGTGGCGTCAAAAGAAAGATCTCTGGGTCTGGCAACAGTGCACCTGGTCGGAGGGGGTGTCGGATCTGACGGCGGGTTTGAAGCCCAACACGATGTGCATAATGGTTAGTTTATGCTGCAATGCGGGGCAAAGGATGACTGGTGGACTTGGATGAGGAGTCGATTCTCTAGGTCTGTGCTGGAGGTGCAGAAGTGAGAGGCTCGGGTTTCAGGTGCAACTGGAGTTACACAAAGACTATGAGTGACAGTGATCTTTCCGGTGATGCTACAGCAGTGGGAGAGATTGAGTCACTTCATATCGTACGACGATGAGCTGTGCGGGACACTCGTGCGGGACACTCGGACGGGGTGTGGGCTATGCCGGTTTGGATGTAGCGGTTTGGCAAAGACGAGTTTACAGAATCAACATCAACGAGTTCTTCTTCAAGGTGACTTACAGAATCCAAGCCAGGTGGAGATTTGTTGGGTTTGGTGTCTTGTATTCTGTGGGATCCACACAGTTATTAGAGTTGTATTTATATTAGAGTTTAAGTCTACTACACATACGAGGGTAATTCGATAATTGTGTGGGGATTAGGGTTTCTAGATTTGCTTATATATTGTCTCTGTGTGGGAAAATCTAGGTAAGGCAATGTTGGCAGAGGAGATAAACCTGTCAGGTGGAGATTATAAACTTTTCTTGAGAATGAAGAAATCTATCTTTCTGTGGTGTGGACGTAGGCATCCCACAATGGGAGTTGAACCACGTAAATCTTCTTGTTTGCATCTCCAATCCTAACATAATCTTCTTCTTTGCGTCTCCAATCCTAACATTAGCTTCATTTATTTGTTAGCAGATTTGGATTTCAAGGAACGATGTCGAATTTCAAAAGCGAAAGTGGACTCCTGATCAAGTTATTAAGCATGCATTGGCTACCTTCAGGGAGTTTGATTCGGTTTCCCAGTCTTCTTCTTGTGTTGAGAATGGCTCATTGGCCTCGGTTCTTAATGAAAATCATTTGAAGATTCTTGAATTGCCTTATCTAAATATTTTTCCCGATGCAAGCTGGTTACCTAGTTCTACTTCTGGTTGTCTGGGGTATTGGTTCAAAGGTGATGATGCAGCTATGTGTAAAGCCGTATCTTATCCTTGCTCCTTTTCAAATATTATTGTTGGTGAGGCTTTAGCTGTCAGAGCAGCGATGATGGATGCAAGATCTATTGGAATTGATCGAGTGATGGTGAAGTCTGATTGTAAACGATTGGTTGAGATTTTAATCTCTAATGGGAAAGGATGGCCAAGCTCTATCCTTTCCATTGTGGGTGATATCCTTTCTTTAGTCTCTTGTTTTTTATCTTATTGTTTTTCTTTTCTTCCAACAGTCTGTAATGGAGTTTGCTCGTGCCCTTGTAAAGAAGGCCCTCAGTGTGACTGGGATGGTTGTATGCATGACTTATTTCTGATTCCTGAATTCAAGATTTGTACCCTACTCAAATCCTTGATGTTCTTCATTTTGATCATCAATAGATTTTGTCTTTAACAAAAAAAAAAAAAAAAAAAGTAAATCATATGAGAAGTATCTAACGTTTTGAAAAATCATACCATACATAGGTATCTAACGTTTCAAAAATCATATTTGAGATTTTTTTTTTTTTTAACATTAACCTTGTAATGTACCAAAAAAACAAAACCCTTGAGCTATCAACCATTCTCTGTGGAAGAATCGTTCAAACTCTCGACCCAGTTGGGGGGTTCCTCTTCTGACTAACCTAGCTATCAACCATTAATCTGGGGGGCTCTGCAAATTTGTGAGTTCCAATATTAAACAAAACCCAAATGAAATCACAAGTTACAACACAAACAAAAGTAATAATAAAATCTCACTGCATACTAAAATATAACTTCAACTTTCAACGCACAAGCTTGAGCTAACAGATTCATTCGCAGAAAAATTAACCACCAGGAATTAAAAAAAGAGGGGAAAAACTGGAAGAGGAAAAAAAAGAGACTGATTTCTGTTGATAGAACCACAGGAATCAAGGACCCATTTGGAAAATGTTCATGAATTATATCATCGATCACACAACTCAATCAGTTACAGTTACAGTTACAGTTACAGGAGAAGAAGTCGAAGAACAAGAAGAGAACAACTGAATCCGTTGAAAAGAAAGCTAATATTCTGAGGCTTCTTAGTCCTCCTAACATACCCACTCGCCCCTTTCTCCTAATACTTACAAAACCCTCTCTTTATTGCTCCGCCACAGCTCCTCCCCATAGCTCTGGTGGGAATAATACGCCTCTGCTCTGACCGCCACTACCACTCTCTTCTCAATGCCATCGTCGGCTTCCTCCGCCGGGAAAGTCATTATCGGCATCCTTTCGTTGTGCCCACGATTCATTCCATCCAACTCGTCCATCCATTCAAGCCCTTTTGCTGGCGGAGGAAGCAAAAAGGCATCAACGACTTCGAATCCGCAAAAGCTCCAAAACCTAGCGTTGCAGACCAGATGACCCACTAGAAATTAGAAATTTGTTAAGTCAACACAATAAATTTGGACTGAAGAAATCAATTACTGTATATGTCATGAAGGACGAGTTTCTCACACTTTTCCAAAGTGGTTGACTGCTTCTTCAATGAATCTCTTGCAAGCATACATTAACCTAACCTGGGATACATCTGCAGGAATAACCAGGACATCAGCCCAAGAGATTGATGAGTAAAACACGCGAAAGAGTTCTCAGGCAAGTGGGAGTCTCTCTCACGGTTCGGTAAACGAAGAGAATGGGCGTCACCTCTTGTGGCAATCAGATCTTCGATGAGGCTGTGAGACTCCATCTGGATTGGAGGTTTTCGAATGATGCTAAACCAGAAATGTGAATGACGAAAATGAATTGATAGAAGAATAGGACAAAGAATGATATCGGGCAAACAACATGGTTAAAATTGGAAATACAAAAATATGAGGTACCTCAAATGCAATACTTATGAAACGTGATGTATCTTAAATGCAATATTTAAAAGACATTAAAGTACCTTAAATGTGATTTTTGAAACATGAGATAATTTTTCAAAATATTAAATATCTCCAGTGTAATTTATCTAAAAAAATGTCGGTTTTCATGTCAGCATTAGATCAAGATCATTTATTAAACTGTTGGGCCAAATTGATTTTTTTTTTTTTTTTTCTGTTAATTGGATCTATGTGGTTGGGTTCTGTAGATGCAGCTGTGTGACTCCGTCGACCGATGAGCCATTTCCTTGTGTGTTGACATTTAGCTCATGGGCTGTACTTTCCTTTTGGTTTATTTTTTATGATTTTATTACGAAAGCTTGCTTCCGATTTCAAAAACTGTATATGAAGGTCCATTGGGTGATGGGTCCCATCTGTGATGTATTTTACGTTCGACACGTGGAGTCAACAGACTAAACTCAGTGCATCCATCCATGGCATTTTTTTTGAGTGAATTAATTGACTTTCTATAAATAGAAAAAATACTAATAAAAATGCACGTGCAAAATGTGGAGTCTACAGATAAGATTCAATGCATTATGCAGGATCCACGCTCCTCGGTGGGGGGATAGTGATATCTATCTGGATGGTTCAATGGCTTTCGGTGAATCGGGCTACATCCGGGTCGACACCGAAAGCGGAAGGTGTCGGCTCGGACGTGCCCCCGATTCATCGAGAGCCACATGGCAACCATCCGAGATAGATTGCCACTGTCCTCCCAGAACCATTGGGAGGAGACGATGTAAATCCCATTATGCATCCATCCATGACAATTTTTTCAAACATGTCGATTTTCCTTCTTTTTTTTAATTTGGTAAAAATGTCAATTGAGTGAAGTGACTTACAGAAAAACTAACGATGATTTATTATATTTTTCTTATTGGAAAGCACAGGAAATTCGTGGTCTTTATATTGAAACACCCCCACCAGTGATATAAACGCATCGATTACTGATCGAATATGATTTGATATTCTGATCAGATACGAATATTTTAAAACGGATATAGATGGGAATTAAATTTGGATTTTTGATTATTCATTTACACCGTTAGTTTGTATAATCCGAACCTTCCTCCCCTGACTGAATGATTCTTTTTTTGTTTTTGTTCTGTTTGTCAATCGTCTTAAATTCATTAATTTCATATTTGTTTGGATTGGATGGATTATGTTCCAAGTTATCGGAATTCAGATCTTAATATCCTTAACAGGTACAGATGCGAATCTAATCCAGATTTATGCCTAATCTGTTTACTTCCCTAATTTCCACATACTTCAGTAGGTGGGTTTGATATGGTGGTCACCTTTGATAAATTTTATAAACCTACAAGTCTATAAAGCATCTCCGACCCTTTTTGTTTGTCTAAACTTCTCTTTCACCACACACAGCATTTAGGGTCTATAAATTTTTCATCCCAAAAGTTTGACCTTGTAGGTACAGGGATTTCTAAATTTATAAGGAAGCTACAAATTATTTGGTAGTAGAGCTACAATACGGATGGGTTGGGCCTTGCCCTTGGCCTCGGCCCAGCTCGTCTGCAGGGCCTAAAACTTCAACCTCGGGGGCTTACCCTGACCATGGGGAGGGGGAAGGGAGATGTAGAGGTTGGGTCAAGCCGAGGAGAAGAAGAAATAAAGAAAGAAATTGAGGAAGAAGAAGATAGGGCCAGGTTTGGCTCAACTGAAGGCTTCAATTGGCCCGGCCAAGGAATTCCCAACCCTGACCTGCCTTCAAGGCCAGGGTATCTCCCCAAGCCTTGTTCAAGCTCAGGGCAGACTCCAGCCAATAGGGTCAAACTTGCTCCCATATTTGGTAGTTGGTGTGATACTAAACTCCCAACATTCCTAAGCATGTGTGGTAATACATACTACATATAGGTGGAGAGTTGAGACAACAAGAATCTGCTTTGATACTATGTAATGTTTACATCCTAAGAATTCAAACTAAGTATGTTGAGGGAACCCCATAAAGGGAATGAAGACTATTTAGTATTCTAGATAGCACTAATCTCCCAACTCTCCAGTTGAATAACAATAGCACTTGATCAGATAATGTGCAAGTCATCTCAAGAAGTCAATCAGCCTTCAGCCAAGCTACATAATCAATCAACTTTCTGCCAAACTACATATTTTGGGTTTGATGTTGTATTGTCATCCTTTTGAATCTCCTTTGTTAGAGCTTGCTCCCCTCGTCTGATGAAAGTCATCCTTTTGGATCAATCTGGTCATGATACATGAGGTACAGAAGAGTTGGGACGTTGGGCTTAATGTAGTTGACGAGGATGAGCCTCAGGATGTTGCAGAAGGGGAAACTACATGGGCTATTCAAGATGATGTTGATGGTGGGCGTAATGATCAAGTGGGGATTGACAAAGTTAATTTGTCAATAATTGATCTAAACATGGTTGGTAATGAAGATGATCAGCGCATCAATGATAAACTGAAATCTATGGTGCCTATTCGGACTAGTCTAGGGATCCCTGGAGTTCCGGTTATGACGACTTGACCAAGTAGGGCAAAGGTCATGTTTGATGATATTGGAATTGTGGATGAGAATCTCACTGTGCAGGAGGGTAAATTCACTCAAGTTGGTAAGCAACTACCAAATAGGCCTCCACGAAGAAGGAAGAAGCAAGGGGAGATTCCGAGTGTTTCTGATGCTAGTCAATCTTGTTTGGAGTCTCTACATCAGAAAGGTAAGAAATGAAAGCTCTTTTCTGGAATATCAGAGGTATCTCGAACCATAAATCGAGAAGAATACTGAAAACGTTGTTGTCTGAAAAGTGTCTAGATATTTTGGGCTTATCCGAGCCTTTGGTGAGCCTTGGAAAATTTCTAGCATTATTATTGGATCGAAAGGGATATGCTATTGATCTGATTCATAATGATAGACCTGGGAAAATCCCCAGTGTGTGGGTGTTTTGGAAAAAAAGTGTCTCGAAACCTTCTATGGTGTCTCTGTCTGACCAACATGTCACTATGGAGGTTATGATTGGTGGAATAAGTCATTTGATTTCTTTTATTTATGCTAATAATAGAATAATCATGAGGTGAGAATTATGGACAGATCTTGTAGCGTTAACCCCATGGGAATGCCTTGGCTAGTATTAGGGGATTTTAACTGTTATCGGTTTGCAAATGAGAAGGTGGGCCCTGGACAGTTCCCAATAAGGTCTATTGGAGATTTTGAAGCGTTTATTGATTCTGCAAATTTGTTGGCAATCCCGTCTTCAGGTCAAAAATTTACTTGGACGAATAATAGGGTGGTGGGTCAGGTGTTAGCTGTGTTAGATCGAAGTCTTGGGAATAAAGCTTGGTTTTATAGATATGAGCAAGCTTTCTAGCGTGTTTTGTCTAGAGTGGGATCAGATCACTCTCCTATCTTAGTGAGTTGTTTTACAATTCCTAAACCATTTAATGTGCCATTTAAAATTCAACAATTTTGGATAGATCACCTTGATTTCTTGGAGGTGGTGAAGGAGGTATGGAATGCTCCTATGCTGGGAAATCCTTATTATGTTGTGATTATGAAATTAAAAACTCTGAAAGCCAGGTTACGGACATGGTCAAGAGAACTCTTCCCTAATATTGATAAGGAGGTTTTACGAGCTAAAGTTTACCTAGAGAATGTGTAGGAGACTATTGAGGTGGTGGGCTACAATAATGAATTGCGAGAGCTAGAGGTAATGGCAGAAAATAAGCTTGATGATGCTAGTGCCCTCCAGGAGGCTTTGTGGACTGAGAAAGGGCGGATTAATTGGTTAAAATATGGAGACAATAATTTAAAAATTTTCTTGAGTTTGTAAAAGGATGGAGAAATAAAAACATGATCTGTGAAATAAGGATGGAAAGTGGAAGTCTGCATGAGAACAAGGATGAGATAAGAGACTATATTGCTAAATATTATGAGGAGTTTCATCGAAGTCCTAATTGTAATTCTAATTCTGAGTGTCTAAATGTTATTCCATCCTTGGTTACACTGGAAGATAATGCTACTCTCGACATGATGTCGTCTGATGATGAGATTAGATCTGCAATCTTTGAGATGAACCAGGATAGCTCACCGGGGCCAGAGGAGTACTCTGGTAAGTTTTATTGCCTATGTTGGGAAATTATTGGAAAAGATGTGTGTGTGTGTGTGTGTGTGTGTGTGTGTGTGTGTGTGTGTGTTGCTATTAGATCTCTCTTGAAGAAAGGAATGATGAAATGTCAATTATAACTATATTACTTTTGTCCCTAAGAAGGAGGGGGCTATATGTTTATCTGATTTCCGATCGATTTGTGTTGGAAATTTTTTATACAAAATTGCTCCTAAAATTCTATCCTCTAGGCTAGGGTAGTTTATGGGTAAACTGATATTTGAAGAACAAGGGGCATCTATTAAAGGTAGTGTAATTCATGATAATATCAGGTTGGCTTCAGAATTTGTGACAGCTATGCATAGGAAAACAAGGAAGGGGAATGTGGCTTTAAAGCTTAATATCCACAAGGTGTATGAAAATCTTTAATAGAGTTTCTTGTTTGATGTTCTGAAAAGGTTTTGTTTTTCTTCTATGTTTGTTGAGAGTTAAATCGCTACTTCAATCTGCTAAATTATCAATAATGATAAATGGTGGTCCAGTGGGATTTTTTTCTCCAGAAAGCGGACTAAGGCAAGGGGACCCCCTATCTTCTCTTCTTTTTGTATTGGCAGAGGAAGTGTTGTGTAGAGGTTTTCAGGATATGGCTAATAATGGTCTTATTGAACCCATTTTTAAAGGAAGAATTATGGTAGCTTCAAACACATTTGTTTTTTTGAAGACAATATATTCATATTTATGAAGGCAAGCGTTCGGTCTTGTTGGAAGTTGAAGAGATTATTAGCTTCTTATGATACAGCTGGTGGGCAGAAGGTCAGTCTCCCCAAAAGTCAGATTTTTTTTTCTCTCAGAATGTAAGTAGGAGTAGACAACAATCATGTTGACTTGTTTACAGTTCTCTCAAGGAACCTTTCCATCTAATTATTTGGGAGTTACCCTGTTTCATGGGAGAGAAAGGAAAGATTTTTTATCCCTACTATAGACATATTTTGAAAAAAAAAAAATCTGCTTGAAAAGGGAGATTGCTATCTTATGCAGGTAAAGTGGAATTGGTGCGATCTGTGCTTAGTAGTACTTTCTTGCACTCATTTTGCATCTACAAATGGCCTTAATCTTTGATCAAGATTGTAGAAATCTGGATGAGAAATTTTATATGGTCAGGTGATCCAAATAAACGGAAAATGGTAGTGATCAAGTGGGATTCCATATGTATTCCAAAGAATGAAGGTGGGCTTGGGTTGCGTCAGTTGGGTAAGGTTAATGATGCCTTACTATGTAAAATGGTGTGGAAGGTGAAAATTAAGAATACTCCTTATACTCGATTTGTGAGAGGCCATTATTTTTCTAAGGATAGTGTTAGAAGATCACCTCGGTGCACATCTCCAGTGTGGTGTAGCATGAAAACTGTTTGGGATTGGGCGTCCAAACAAATATGTTGGTTAGTTGGTGACGGATACCATATAAATGTATGGACTGATTTTGTGGCAAGGAGATGAAACCTAGAGCAATAAGCTTCGTTTAGATATGAAGCTGCTGAAGAGGAAAGACTGTTCTCTCTCACGGTTTATAAATAATGGTTGTTGGAAATGGCCAAATGTCGTATCTTTGGGGCTGAATGATTTGTTTAATGCTGCCAGTATGATTCCTCTACTAAGTGGATACTCTGACCAACCTCTTTGGACTACAAACAAATCAGGTCTGTTTACTGTTAAATCAGCATGAGAGATGGGTGTCTGTGGTATGGCAAAAAGGTCTAACCCCTAGCTTGTCATGGTTTGCTTGGCTGTGGTGTATGAACCGTTTGCCAATGGAGGATGTGGTGAAGAAAAAAGGTATTCCAATGGTCTCTCGATGTACTCTTTGTAAATCAACTATGGAGAGTGGCAATCATATTTTTTGTAGCTGTATTGTGTCATTGCAGGTTTGGAAGGATCTGGATTTGGTGTTGTTTTGCCCAGATTTGATAGATGTTCGGATTTGCTGCAATGGTGGCTTAGAAAGGTTGTGAATTCTAATATTCATCATATCTGGATGGGTGCTCTATTTGTGACTCTTAAAAGTCTATGGGTGGCCAGGAATGATGTCATTTACAGAAATGTGTCGGTGAAACCAGATCTACTATAGAATAGGATTAAAAAAAGGATGCAAGGATATTTCAGTTCGTGATCCTTGTTTTATTCAAACATCATCGGACTTACAATTGGTCGGATTGATTAATCTTGGGATGAAACGTCTCCTAAATCTTAGATCTCAGAGTTATTTTAGACCCCTCCTTTAGATGGTTGGTGCAAGATCAATATGGATGGACGTTTCTTGGGGAACCCAAGCATTATAGGAGTGGGAGGAGTTATTCGCACAACTAGAGGTCAGGTAGTCTTTGCATTCTCTGGAATGGTTGGTGTGGTGTCAAACTATGTTGCAGAGTTGAAGGCTATGATGATGGGATTAAAGCAAACAATTCGATTGGGATACAAGAAAATCTGGATAGAGTTAGTTGCAAAATCAATTGTGTGGGTGTTGAATAATGATAATCTTTCATGGGTTGTAAAGTAGGAATGAGCTTCTATGCAAAGAGACCTTATACATTGCCAAGTATGCATAACTCATTACTAGAGAAAGATAAATTCAGTCGCTGATAGCCTGAAGAAAAAAACTGCTCGTAAAAGAAGGTCTCAATCATGGGACTCCTGTCCGAATATTGTAGCTAGGGAGGTGGTATGGGATGCTTCCCATAGGCCTCGTTATCGGTTTCATTAATTTGTGGTCCACCCGGGATGGTCCCTGCTGATGACAATGTCGAAGGTGGGGGTTTAACATCCCTTAAGGATGTTTTGTTTTCCTTCTTTTTATATTCAATATATTTCAGATTTTTAGCAAAAAATACTAACATTTGAACCATAATGGAATATGGAAGGAGAATAAATAACACTTTATTTCTCTAAAGTCAAAGTTTCAAATGTTAGTCCCATCAACTATGTCATTTAGGGGGGAATTTGTCCAAAGGCGAAGTATGTTTATCCTTTTCCCTCTTTTGGGTTTTTTTTTTCCCCCCCGCGTTCCCCGGGCTCCTTGCGAGTTTTAGTATGTAGGGACTTGTTCAGGTTGGAAATTATTGGTGTTTATTTTGGTCAAAATATGGGGGGGGAAAAACCTTTTTTTGGGGTTAGGTTAATCTATAGATTATCTTAAGTCTGAATAAATGTACTATCTTCTTGTATCCAATTAAGTTGCAAATTGAAATTGATTAATTTAATTTGATAGAATTTAAGAATTTAGTTGAATAAATTCATATGGTTTTGTATATCAGATTAAAGGATCTGACATTATTATTACTAATCGATAAAATCCATATCTATAGAAAAGAAAAAGAAATATAAAAAGAATTCTATAATATGGTAAAAAAAATTCATTTATCTCAATTATTTTATAAGAAAAAAAAACAAAAACTAATTTCAAATATTCAATTTCATCAATAAAATATGGAGGCTTATTTCAAATTTGAAATTGCACATAAAAAGATTATTTATGTTAAGAGGACAGCAAAACATTTTGCGAAAACATGAAGGCTGACGACTTATTTGACGAAGAAAAATAAAAGACGTTATAAACAATTAATTAAACTGTAAGCTGCATTAAAGAAATTCAGAAAACAGTACATCCACAATTAAAGAAACGCAAGTTGCATTAGAGATGAGTATAATGAGTCATATGGGTGGGGTATCTCCAAGTAATATGAAAAAGGTATTTGCCAAGTCTTTATGAGTTAATGTGTACTTTTCAAGGGACTTGATCATCGTTCATTGGATGTACAATCATCTTTGGAATATAGGACCCATTAAATATGAATAGTAATAAAATTCTATGAAGAGTACTTGTATATAGATTTTCTATTTCTATCAAAAAGAAAGGAAGATGTGGACTTCATTCCCAAGCTCCTCTAGTTTGGATTCAAATCGTCTTCTATGGTAAAAGGATTCCAACCAGAATCCAAGGGCTGAAATTCATTCAGTATGTATATTAATACATCGATATATGTGTGTGCGTTGAATAAAATTCAACCCTTGACAACCGAAACTGTTGCAGAAGACGATTTCTATTCCTCCACCTTACTATTTTTCTCTTTCTACTTGGGTTGTCTAAAGTTACCCTTTTTGCAATTTTCTATTATACGAGAATATATATGCGTGTGTGTTTTTTGGAAGAGAAAGAGAAAGGGGTTCAGAATAAAACAAGCTTTGGTCCTACTACCATGATACTTCTTAATTAAATTTTAAAACAAATTTTTAAGGCCACTACTTATCCACAAGCTATTCCACCTAAGAATCTACACTTATTTGTCTTCTTACAAAACTTTTATCTTGGTGGACTCTATTACCATAGGTTATATTCCCATTAAAGAGAATATTAGTCAATTAGATATGCTATTAAGCCTTTCCCAGTGACCCTACAAGAAGTTAATTTAGATATTATAAATTGCGATGGTCAAAACATTACCAGTTGTGAATTGGTCAAGAAGAAACAATAGCCACTCAAAAGGCTTTTCATTTAACATAGACGTTATTGGATAATATTCTTTGATTATATTTATTTATTAAGTAAAAATAAAATAAAAATAAAAATTCTGATCTATCTCTCACGTAAGAAGACCTATGTGGCTTAGTCTGGAATATATCACCTTTAAAATGGTATAAAGTCTACCACCTTTGTATTTGAAGTTTCGTCTATAATTGCCTTCCCCTTCATTCCCCCCCACAACACCATTAAAAAAAGAGTAAATTACACAGACACCTTCTCTATTGTTGTGAAATGAACAGAACTACCCTGTTTTTTCAAAAATTACACAGAATACCCCTATAATAATGCTATCATACAATCTTACCTCTACTGTTACTTTCAACTTAACGATAAATGCTCAATTTTTTTTAAGACGAAAATACCCCTAAGGGTAAAATGACTAAAAGGTCTATTGTTTAGCCTTACTTCTTAGAAAACCACGAAACCTTTTTGTGAGAGAAGACTATTGAACTCCAGAGCTTCACTTCCTACTTCTCCCACGACGAATAATGATATACTAGATGTCCTGCTCGATCACTCCCAAGGCAACAGTTCAGAGTTTGGCCGTCCCGACATCAAATCGTTGATTGGGGTCAGTACCCATTTCTCAAATTCGCTTTTCCTAGTTTCTTCTTCTCTCTGATTATTTGTTTATGCAATGTTATCAGGACATATTTGCAGCAGGGACCCACACGACCGCTACAACAGTGGAATGGGCCATGGCGGAGCTGATACATAGCCCAGATTCGATGGCGAAGGTTCAATCGGAGCTCCAGGAAAACATTAGTGAGGGGAAACCAGTGGAAGAGAGTGATGTCGCTCGTCTCCCTTATTTACAAGCGGTGGTGAAAGAGACCTTGCGGCTGCATCCACCAGTTCCGCTCTTGATTCACAAAGCAGAGACTGAAGTGGAGATCTATGGGTTCACTGTATCCAAGGATACCCAAGTGCTAGTGAACGCATGGGCTATTGCGCGAGATCCCAGCATATGGATGAATCCTGATTCCTTCGTTCCTGAGAGATTCTTGGGATCGTCAGGAATTGATATCAGAGGCCAAGATTTTGAGCTCATACCGTTCAGGGTTGGGAGAAGGATCTGTCCGGGGATGACACTGGCGTTGCGGATGGCACACCTGATGTTGGCTTCGCTTCTGCAATCGTTTGATTGGAAAACTGAAGGTGGGATAAGCCCCAAAGAGATGGACATGGCCGATAAGTTTGGGATCACTTTGCAGAAAGCTCAGCCCCTTAGAGCGATACCACTTGAGGTGACACGATCTTGATGTCTTGTATTGGTGTTTAAGAACACAACCGTGGTTTGGTGCAAGATGGTTTCTATGTCGTGAAACAGATCAAACACTGTCAAAGAGGATCGAAGGGAATCGGGATCCACCATTAAAATCGACCAACAAGGGCCAAACGGAAAGAAAACCTAGAAGAAAACGGAAGTGAAGAGAAGAAAGAGGAATGGTTTTACCCTTAGTAAGGGTATTTTCGTCTTAAAAAAATTGAGTCTTTGCCGTTAAGTTGAAAGTAACGGTAGGGATAAGATTGTATGATAGCATTATTATAGGGGAATTCTGTGTAACTTTTGAAAAAGTAGGGTAGTGTTGTGTAATTTCACTACAGTAGAGGGGGGTGTCTGTGTAATTTACAATTAAAAAAAAAAGGTGCAACATGGACGTGTTGCTATGTTTATAACCACGTTCTAGTTGATTTTAGGCATACGGTTGATGATATGATTAGTAACTGAATGGATAGGTAAAAAAAAAGGCTCCTCATGAATTAGCAACATGTCAAATTATGTGCAAAAATTAATCATACATCTAATTTGTATTCAATTATATGCCCTTGTATTTTTGGTAATTTTTTTTCTTAATATATTTTTTTGGGTAAAGTACTCAAATCTATCATATACTCTGGCTAAAAGACACAAACTTCCCCTGTCATGTTTAAATGGACATTCAACTATCATGAACTAACGGTGTTAACATGATAGGATAAAATGTATTATTTAACCTAAGGGTGTCAAAACTGGGCCCGGCCCGGTAGCACTGACCGAGCCAACCCGATATAACCCGAACCCAGTCCGGACCGAGCCTTAATGGACAGGTTTTGGTCTGAGCTTGTAAAGTCCGACACCATTTCAGCCCAAATCAAAACCAAACCGGACCGGTCCGTTAAGAAGCCCAAATTAGCCCAAACCGATAAAACCCAACCCGAACACCGGTAAGGTCCGGTCGGGCCCAATTTCTTAATTTTAATGATTTTAAATTTTAATAGATTGTGTTACACCATTAGAGTTCACTTCATGATCTAGAAAATTATCTGAATCTATAATTGAAAAGATTTTTAATTGTTATAGTTTATTAAATTACATACATATGGAAGGAATAATGCTAATTTTATAGATAGAAATAATAAAATAGGCTATATAGTTTACATATAAAAGGGGCCCGATAAACCCGATAAGCCCGATCGGACCGAATCAACCCTAAATCACCTCAATAAACCCAGCCCGATAACAAACCGACACCGGACCAGCCCGTTAGTTATTGTGTCTAGCGCAGCCCACCCCAGCCCGAACTCTTAATGGACATGTTTTGGGCTGGACTTATAAAATCCGACACCGGTTCAGTCCGGACCGAAACTGGTCCAGACCGGCCCGTTGACACCTTAATTTAACCTCTTTAAATTCATATAAAAACCAATTCCTCTACTTCCTCTCCTTCCTCTCCTGTTCCGGTGGATATCCCTATTGGAGTTTTCTACTCCTTGTTCCTTTACTGCTCTTCCTTCTTCCTTGCAGTTTGTGTCCTCTGGCTGTCATGGCAAACCAAATCATTCTAGCTCTGGAAGCTATCCAATCATATCAAGCTCATTCTACTTCTTCTTCATTTCTCTCAACTGAACCAATTACCATGTCTGTTCACAACATGGATTTCATAGCTTCCCAAGAAATCAATATTCATCTTCAACCCAATCTAGATGAATTTTCGGCTCTGGTTAGTCCTAACCCTGTGCCTCTAGTTAGCCATTTTAACCCCCTCCCCCCCACCCCCACCACCATCCCCTTCCTTGAACCTTCTTTTTCAGGTTTAGTGCAACTCTTTGCAAGAACCTTTCGATCTGGAAAGCCAAGCAGTCCCCATACCCACTCTTCTTTTAGCAAATAAACCTTCCTTTATGCTCCGGAGCAGGGCCACCTATCACTGCAAATGCCTCCCGAATTCTAGCACAGTCGAATTTAATGATATTATGACCTGCCCAAATTCGACCTTTAAATCAACAACAAAATCTCAAACTCAAAAAACCTAATTGCTCACAACGAGCCAAGCAATCAAGATAAAAAGAGATGGGGAACCATGGAGGAGATCAAAGATCTTATCGGCGACTTCTCTGAAAGTAGGAGCAGAAGCGACGGTGTCACGGGTGATGCCATTACAACGGACGGACGTAGTTGAGGCAGAGGACAGATCAACGGGAAAAGAAGAGCAAGAGGTTTTTCTCTAGTGTTGTCTGGAAATTAGCTTCACTTAGTTAATGGCAAAAGGGGCATCAGAAAGTAAGGTATCGGAGACTAATCCTGCAAGTCCTGTTCTGATCCTTTCCCTCTACTCCCATTCCTGCAACTCATCCCTTTTTGACCACTCTTCTCCCTACCCCCTTCCCGCCCCTGCAAACTCTCCTATCTCAAGCAATTCCGTCAGCACCCTATGGTCCTTCCCTAATCAACATGCAAGCTTGCAACAAGTGGTTCATCCATGAGTCATATCCCACAGTTTCCATTAAAAATTATAATTAAAAAAAAAAAAGTGGTTCTTGAACTTGTGAAACTCTCCGCCATCGACAATGGGAGTTATTCACTTCTGTGTCGGATGACATGGGAAACCGGCGATCTAGAGAAAAGCTGAATTAATTTTTAAAAGTAAAGTTATAATTTTATTACCCATAAAGGTATTACGGTCATTATAATTAATTTACCTACGTAACATCAGCAATTATCGTCTTCCAATTAACAGGCTATAGTTAAGTGTCATGAATTTTAAAATTGGGGAGAAGTTTGTGTCCCGTTAAACATGACAGAAAATGTTTGTATCATTTAACCGAAATACTGGAGAGATTTATGTACTTTATCCTTTTTTTTAATTTATTTTTCTTCCTGTGTAAAGTTCGAATTGGGCAAAAAATTTATGGGAAAATAATGAAATATAAGGCCTATTTGTAAGCCAAATTTGTGGACCAAGTGATCAAAATTTTTTATAGAGTACCTCTTTCACTTGACTTTGAGATGCTAGCTTTTTCTTTATCAGTTTGTTTCATCATTCTCATAATTGCTTCCTTATTTTCTTCTTTTGATGTATATCAGATCCTACCAAACATATGGATAGCAATTGTTGAGTAGCATGCTAGGCCGGTCATAGACTAATAATGGTTTGTCTCAGGTGATGCTAGTCCCATTATTAAAATAGAGATGGTCCCATGCTCGCCAGGGTCAAAGTCTCTTGTCTGTTGGTTAATTATTTAAATCTAAAATGGAAATTTTTTTTTTTTTTTTTTTTTTTTTTTTAGAAATGGCATATAGCTTTCTTATCATGTTTCGTCACTGCTCTTAATTAAAAATGGATCGTGTTTTCTGCGGCTACTGTTTGTTTTACTTTGTCAGTTATCAGACACGTATTTGTATCTTTTTTTTCTTTTCTATTTTTTTAAGAAATATAATCATTAAACAAAAGAAACCCACATGGAAGTGGGAATGATCACCTGTATCGTTTTCACCCCTCTGTTTGTAGGATGTACATCGTCTTCTTCCAGTGATCCTAGGAGGACAATGACAACCTGTCTTGGATGGCCACCACGTGGCTCTCAGTAAATCCGAGACCCACGTCCGAGCCGACATCCAGCCGACAAGTCGAACCGACAGGGGTTGTTGGCTCAGACGTGGGTCTCAGATTCAACCGAGAATCACGTGACAGTCATCCGAGATAGATTGCCGCGTCCTCCCAGAATCATTGGGAGGAGACGATGTGCATCCCTGTCTGTACCACCTACCACCCAAAAAAAAAAAAAAAAAAAAAATATTTGTTGCAATTATTGGCTTATCACCCCAATTATTAAATGGGGTGGACTTGTCAAGAACAGTGGGATGAGAGATTACCCAGCTCTGGAAACTCAATGTGTTTCGTATATTCAGTGAGTAGTTAACGACATAGAGTACATTGGTATACATATACATTGGAAACACTTACATAAACTACACTATATTGGTGAAGTACAGAATGTCACTATATGGCATATGAGAGATGATGCATTCTCTAGCAGGACTCAGGCATGGTTTTTAGAACCAATAGGCTTCTTTTGCAGCAGCCACAGTCCAAGTCTAGACCAACTTGTTAGGGTTGATTAGGGCCAAAATTGACACATGGGCTGGTGAGGGTGGCCTACTTATCAGTAAAATTTAGGCCCCAATCAATCCTAACAGGTGGCACAAAATAATGCCCGATTATACAGCCAATCTACTTCCACCTTCTTAAAATTCAATTATGACTTAAGTGGTTCAACATAAAACCAGATTGTAAATGAGCTAATCTAGTGCCAGCTTACCTCGAAACCATTTAAAAATCTAGCAGGTTAATTTGGTGTGGGCCATAGCTTGAGGTGATATGCTTAATTCACATCTGTAAAAAACCTCCTTTTGATATAATAGAACCATTACTAACTATGTTCTTATATGTTATGACCAAAAGATAAGGGGGGTCATACAGTTGAGATGGGTCAGATATTAACACTTTGCTTAAATCTGGAGGGTAGTCAACCTATCCAAGAGTCAGACTAACCGGATCAGCCATTTAGTAGACTGTGTAATGAGACTCTACTTAGTGGGCCCACTCGGCCTTAATGTTGTAATTTGGATCCAATAGGTTGGACTGATGTTAAATTAAAAATTTTCAAGCGCCCATGAAAGAAGTTTGTCTAGGGTTCTCTTTGGTATATTTATATTATGTTTAGGAGTTATTTATGATAATTCATTTATGAGAATAAATTATGAGTTATAAATAATAATCGTTTAATACTACTAGACAATCTTACTAAAAAAAAAATAAAAAAAAAACCACTAGACAAACAAGTAATAATGAATTATTACAATAATGATAAACACCTTCTAATCTATTTGTAGATTTTAAATTATATTAAATTATTTTAAATATAAATTAAGTACCATAAATCATACCAAACAACTATATATGTAATAATATATTATATAATTAATTCTATAATACATATCAAAGCGAGCCTAGATTACTCAGATTAACATTAAAATAGCATATGATTAAATAGATATAGATGGAATCTCAAACTTTAGAATGAAATGTTGGTTGGTGTGACTCAATTACCACATCACTCAAGCTTCTCTGACTTAGGATTGTCAGTTGGGCGATTCAGGCTAGTTTCATTCCGGGTTGTTTTGGTTTCGGACTTGATAGGAACAACTTGAAACCAGATTTGATCAATTCTTCTGTAGCGCATGGGTGTGCTACAGAGACTGTAGCACCGGCTAGATGCCTGCTACGTACTTACCTACAAGGCTACAAATCCCAGGGCGAACAGTCGATTGCTGCAAAATATGAAAGGGAGTTGAGAAGCACCGGGCCAAACCTGTGAAATCGATTTTTTTTCCCCTCAAACCCCCTTAATCTCGATTTAGAGGAAGGTATTCCTTCCCAACCTTGTGCCGAAACCTCTCTTTGTAACCCTAGCCAATTAAATATATGTCATGAAATCTCTCATTTATGAAACCGGTGAATTCTTGACCAATGAAATCATACACTTCTGGAAAAAAAAAATCATCTCATATGATCCAATTCGTTCAGTCATGATTCAATGATTGGAATTCACCAAACGTATATATCGATGTATTAATATTCGTTATCTACTCCAATTACCAAGCCAAAGAAAAACCATAAGTTCATCTGCTCTTTGCATTGTCCTTCAATAAGTTTTTGGATTTTATTGTACGGAACTTTCACGTTTGTCAGTACTCCCAGGTCCATCCAATCTACTATTTCGAACATGGTTACTATAAGAAACGTTACATTCCATCCAATCAACCATTTTCAGAGTGCAATGTCACATTTTTTTTGGTAAAATGGAATGTCACATTTCACTTTCCCGGTCTTTTAATACTTGAAATTTAAACATGCTCAAAAGATTCATGTGCAAGGATAACTAATTGGATTCATCGGAACTTACTTATTCATTTGAGAAGCTTATATAATATCAGGAGATTCTTTACCCAAGGCAACGCACCAATGTGGTCTTTCATGACGTACCAAAAAAAAAAAAAAAAAAAATGTGGTCTTTCATGGCCATGTGTTATAACAACTGCTTTGATTTTATGATTCCATCTTTTGATAGGATCCAAATCCTCTCTTCCCTGGGGTTCAGGGGAGGAGAGTCGGAGCCCATCAGTCGATGCCTGACACGTGGGTATCGACTGGATCCGAGCCCTCCATTCGAGTCAGTAAAGTGAACTGATAGGGGGTGTTAGTTTATGCATCGGCTCGGATGGAAGGCTCGGATCTAGCCGACACCCACGTATCGGGCATTGGCTAGAGGGAGTCGGCTATCCTCCTGAACCCCTGGGAGGGGAGGATTTGAATCCCTTTTGATAAATGTTGTGTCAGGTATAATTTTTCGTACACTCGGCTCATCATAATAGATATTCATGGAAGAAAATTGATCCAAAACCAATAATGAGGAAAAACAAATTCCTACGGCCCAATAATTAGGACAAACAAAAGAACAATTTAAAATGATAGACAGAAAAACACTATTCTAGTCGTCGTGAAATATTCGGACTTGGCCATCCGTGCTTTAGTCCCCTACTCCTACTCAAACACTGAAACTATGAAGCATCACAACAGTCCAATACGGACACCTGATAGTCCGCTTTATCCATACAGCAAAGGATACAGACCTCGACACTCCATGCCTCGCTCTATAAATACAAGTACTCCCTAAGGTAATTCCTAATGAATCTTTTGGCATTTGGACTCTCTCTTCGGCCCTAGTCTTTAAACTGGAACTCGTTACTTTGACAGTTCTTCTCTTGACTACTTGTACTCGGATCTAATTTAGGCATCGGAATGTCCCCTGGGCTGAATCGCCCAAACCACTTCTACCTCCTTTTCTGTGATTGCAAGTTCTACTTGCCGTAGACCGACGGGACGACTTCCAACTGCAACAATTTGGCGCCACCATGGGCCGGTAGATTGAATTCGTAGAAAGTGTGTCGGAGAGATTGCTCCTTACTTTAATGACTCATAGAACAACTCATGCTCAATCAGCTATACCTCCAATTGAAGAAATACAGGAAGAGGAAAGTAATGCTCACACTACAAGGGCAACTCCGAATCAGAAGCACGACATCCCTGTTCAAACTCCTCATCCACATCCGTCTGCGGCCCAATATGCGACTCGTTAGCAGCTTAAAGCCATCAGTCGGTAGATTGCACAGCTGGCCGAAGCTATACGTGATTCTCAGTCGATTAATGTAGGCATTGGGATTGGAGCTCTGAATCCTCCCCCAGTTCCTCCTCCAGTAGCGAAAAACTCGGTTGCTGTAAGGAATCACTCCCATTACAATCGACCGACGAGAACACGATCACATCATGGCCGGTCGAATGGCAGGCCCGCCAGGTCCAGGCCCTAGGTCCTTGGGCTCGTAGCCCCCCTAGTGCTACTGCTCCACATCCTGCAATGCCAATCGCAACCCCAACACTAGTGTCGCCTATTACTCTACTGCTTTAGAAAGGCAGCTAGTCAACTTGACAACTTAGCTTCAGCAAGTTGAACAACGTTAGACCATTCCACCTCGGTTGACTTATGCAGCAATCACAACACTGTCTGAAGAGATTATGAGGGTTCTGCCCCTTAATACTTCACCATGCCTACCATAGAGCCATACAATGGGATGACTGATCCCAAATAGCATCTAGACACGTTCGTCTCGATGACCCTCTTTCACGCCCTCAATAACAGCCTGGTGTGCATTCCCAGCCACACTCAGGGGTCCAGTCCGTACTTGGTTCAACAACCTGTCGGTGATAAGCATCACCTCATTAGAGTAGTTGTCGAATCAATTCTTGGTGCACTTCTAAGGCAGTGGAGCACGGAAGAAGACAACATACCATCTTATGATAGTCAAGTAACAGAAAGACGAAAGCCTACATGCCCACATAACCGACTTCAATACGGAAGTCCTCGAAATTAAGGACATCCAGCCCTCAGTTGTCCTGGTTGCGCTACAGGCCGGTGTCACAAACGACAAGCTTTGGTTTTCATTGAAAACAAATCACTAGTGGACCTTCCAGACATGCTGGCTCGGTGTGAAAAGTACACCACGGCCAATCAACGAGCTCATAAGACGACTGATCACCACAGTACTGACGAAAAAAGTTCCAACTCACAGAATCAAACTCCAAACGAAAGGGAGACTAAAAAGCATAAGTCAGGTAAGATCAGCCAAATCGGCATCCTTACAAAACCTTCATCAACTACACTCTTAGAGAACATGCCAAATTAATGATACCCTTACCTGGAAGAACAACCATTTTAGAATGGCCTCACTGCACCAGTCTCCGAGATCCTTTATGTGGTGAAGGACGACTACAATCTGCACCCATTACCGAAGCAACTTCGCAATCCGAAGAGGCGAAACCATACGTCATTTCCATCATGAATATGGTCATGACACATATGAGTGAAAATATCTTCGAGGTGAAATTGAAGATCTCATTCAGAGGGGTTAGTATAGATAGTACATCATATAACCTGGAAGAGAGGCAATCCCGGTGAATGAATCCCACAACCCAGAACCTTAAGAGCAACTAGAACAAGACAAGGTTAACCACCTACTGACTGTCTCACAGAAGCCGGTGAACCACTTGAACAAAATCCCTGAGAAGACAAAGATTCAGAAGATGAGGCGAACGCCCCCAGACCCTGGGTCAGAGCCATCCAATTCACCTCCTTCTGAGGGACCAGCTTGATCAATCAATAATCCAGAACGTTCATACATGAGTAGCTCGGCACACAACGAAGGGTTGGTAGCCCGTCTCCCGTCGACCAGCCTTGCACTTGGATAGAAATGGTGATACCTTAAGGGAGTGCACACCATCATAGGAGGACCGGCCTCTGAAAATACCTATACAAGTCATGCAAAGTGTATTCCTGCCTGGTGAACAAGATAGAATGGCCGACGAAGAAAGCTCGAACTGGCGAGCTCATTACATTTGTTGATGACGATCTCACAAACATTGTCGTCCCTCACGAAGATGCGATAGTACTCACGACAGACATTGCCAACTACAATGTTGCCAAAGTACTGATAGATATCGACAGTTAAGTCGATATCATATTTTACCATGCCTATCAGTGGATGTTCTTGGAAGATAGCTAGCTCTAACCTGTCACATTTTGCTTGGTAAGCTTCTCGAAAGACCCAATGACAATAAAGGGTGAAATCTGACTACCTGTCCAGCTCAGCTAGAAACCTAGACAAAGGATGGTAGTCATAAACTTCCTGGTTGTCGATCATCCATCCAGCCACAATGTGATACTCGTTAAGCCATCTTTAAACCAGATCAAAGCATATATGTCCACCTACTATCTAGTGATGAAATTCCCCATAGAGAATGGATTCGAAGAATGCTGAGGAAAACAAATAGTCTCACGTAAGTGTTAGGCAATTGAGTTAGCCATAAACAAAAAAGCAACCTTGATTCAATCAGTCGACCTAAAGGACTTGCGTGATGACCCGTGCCAAGAAAAGGGCACACGGTGGAAGAGCTCGTCCAAGTTATAATTTAGGCTGACTCCAAAAATCAAACTTTTTAAGTCGGTTCCCTCATACCACAAGACCAGAAAGCTGACTTGATTGAGTTCCTAAAAATAACTTGAACGTGTTTACCTGGTCATCCTTAAACATGCCAGGAATTCCAACAGAAGTCATCAAGCACTGTCTATCGGTCAACCCGTAGCACAGTCAGTTAAGCAGAAGAAGAAAAACTTCATCCTGGCCCGTTAGTCGGCCATAGACAAAGAAGTTCAAAAGCTACCGAAGGCAGGATTCATTCGAAAGGTGTCCTATCCTGACTGGCTAGCCAACATTGTCATGGCCTGAAAGTCCAATGGTAAGTGGAGAATCTGCATCGACTTCACAGATCTAAACAAAGTTTGCCCTAAAGATAGTTATCCACTTTCTTAGATAGATCAACTCATAGACGCCCCAACTGGACATGAACTCTTAAGCTTCCTAAATGCCTACTCGGGGTATAATCAGATCAAGATGTACTAGCCTGATGAAGAAAGCACAGCTTTAATCACCTACCAAGGGCTCTTCTGCTACACGATCATTCCATTTGGTCTAAAAAACATAGGAGCCACCTACCAGAATCTGGTAAACAAGGTCTTCTGAGAGTAGATCAGGCACAACATGAAGGTCTATGTAAATGAATTCTTGGGAAAAAAAGGTCGAGCACCACATGGACGATGTAGTCAAGGCATTTAAAGTACTTCAAGCACACAACATGCGGCTCAACTCTACCTAGTGTTCTTTTAGAGTTTCATCAGGTAAATTCTTCGGTTTCATGGTGTCTCAGAGGGGAATCAAGGCCAACCCCTCTAAAATAAAGACCATCTGTAATATGACTGCACTGACAAAGCCAAAATAAGTGCAAGAGATAAACGGTCAAAAAGCAGCACTGGATCAATTCATGACCAAGTCAGCCTATCGATGCCTTTGGTTTTTCAAAACTCTAAAAGGGGTAGGCTAATTTGAGTGAAGAAAGAAATGCCAAAAAGCATTCGAAGACCTCAAGACCTACCTAGCTTCCCCATCGCTACTCATCAAGCCGGATCTAAGGGACAAGCTCTAATTGTATCTCAGAGTGTCACCCTAAGCGGTCAGTGCCGTCTTGCTAAAGAAGGAGTCGAAGTTCCAGAGGCTCATCTACTACATCAACAAGGTGCTATTGGATGCTGAAACTAGGTATAAGCCAATTGAGAAACTAGCCCTTGCACTAGTCATAGTAACTCAAAAACTAAGGCTATACTTTCAGGTCTATTCCAAATCAATACTGACAAACATACCTTTGAAGATGGCCCTGTCTCATCCAGATGTCTCCGGCCAACTGGTGTATTGTGCAATCGAGCTTGGCGAGTTCGAGCTCAACTTCATTCCTCGGACCACCATTAAAGCCCAAGCACTAGCCTACTTCATCATAGAAAGCATCATATTAGAAGCTGAAGCCAAGTACAATGAGAATAGTCCAGACTCATCCGTTGAAGAGCAACCTTGGACCCTACAGGTGGAAGGGTCCTCCAACAAGAAACAAACCAGATCCAGAGTCATACTGACCAACCTAGAGAAGTTCAAGGTTCGCTCAACCATAAGATTTTAATTTGCCACCATCAACAATGAGGCCGAGTACGAGGCACTCCTATCTGGTCTTAGAATGGTGAAAAAACTCATGGTGACTCAGCTCCTTGTCTGCAGTGACTCCCAACTTGTGGTCAGGCAAGTAACAGGAGAGTACAAGGCCAAGCAACCTCTAATGTTACAATACCCCCAAAAAGTGAAGTCTACCATAGCCATCTTCAAAGATGTCGACCTCCACTATGTCAGCTAAGAAGATAACACTGAGGCAGATGAACTCTCGAGGCTAGCAACATTAAAAATTTGGTCCCTTGACAATTTAGTCTACATCGAAGTGCTTTCCCAGGCTAGCACCACTCAGGAACACGAAGCCACACCTATAGAAATAAAGTTGAGTTGCACGACTCTATCTACGACTACCTTAAAGAAGGCACCTTGTCGACTGATCGAAGAGAAAGTCAATGAATACAAGCAAAGTCTCATCAATATATCACAATATATTATACATGAAGATGTTTTATACAGAAAATCATACACCATGCTACTCCTCGGGTGCCTTAGAAACTCCGAAGCTGAGCAAGTCATGCTTAAAGTTTACGAGCCTCTCTGTGGGAGGCACCTGGAAGGACGATCACTATTCCATAGAATCTTCTACCAAGGGTATCACTGGCCCAAGATGCATGAAGACTACATCGAGCTGGTGCATTGTAAAAAGTGCCAACTCTCACTCTAGTACCACACTTCTCAGTTGCACCATTGCAGCCTATGTCCACTCCCATTCCCTTTGTCATCTGGGAAATAGACATGCTTGGCCTTTTCCCACAGGCCACATACTAGTGGAAGTACATAATCCTAGCCAACAACTACTTCACCAAGTGAATTGAGATCGAGGAGATCGCCAAAATCAACACAGCAAAGGTCGATTATTTCTTTCTCCACTTGGTAGTCTACCATTATGGGATACCCAGGGTACTTGTGAAGGACAACAGTACATAGTTTACGAGTGCTAGCTTTGAAGAGTTTTATAATGAGTTCAGGATCAAACACCGCAAAACCTCAGTGGGATACCACAAAACAATGGTTAGACCAAGATCACTAAGCACACAATCTTACAAGGCCTCAGTAAATGATTGGAGAAAGAAAATGACAGATGGGTAAACGAGTTGCCCAGTACAGTGTGGTCATATAGAACCACCAGTTGGATGCCAATTGGGGAAACCCCATTCATGCTTGCCTTCATAACTGAAGCGGTCATCCCCTTGGAAGTCATCCATTCTACTTATCGAGTACTTCATTTCTCGGAAGAGGCCAACTTAGAGGACCTCCAAGTGAACCTAGATGCACCCGACGATGTAATGGACTTGGCTACAGTTCGCATAGCGGAGTACCAGCAAAGCGTAGAAAGACACTACAACACAAAGATCAGACCTCAACTCTTCAGTGTCGGAGAATTGATGCTCCACACAATAGCGGTTTTTGAATGCACCAAATAGGGAAAGATGACCCCTAATTGGGAAGGACCCTATAAAATACTGAGGGTCACGTGAGTCGAATCCTATACCTTCACAACTATGGATGACAAAGAGGTTACACGAACCTAGAACTCAATCAACTTATGGAAATACTACCAGTAACTTGGCTAACCCAGAGGAGTAGCCAGTTCATTAGTTTTCTTACTTAGCTTTCCTTTTCACGTAGTTTACATTCAGTAAATTTTCTTTGAGAATAATTATTTAGTTCTGCAAATTTCATTCATAGTCATATTGTAAGCATTTCCCACAAAAGGACCCCATACATATAACTATTCAAAAAATATTCCATTGGAAGTAGATCATACGTCTCTCCTCAGTCTCTCACATAGCTCAGTTTTATGCCGACCTGCTCGGCCCATCCGAGTCTGCCAACAGACTCAGATGGTTCTGCCAACAGACTCAGATGGTTCATAAAACCTCTCAATAGCTCCATTCTATGCCGACCTACTTGGCCCATCTGAGTCCATTAGCAGACTTGGATGGTTCATAGAAACCTCTCTCTCAATAACTCAGTTTTATGTCGACCTGCTTGGTCCATCCTAGTCCGCCAGTAGACTTCGGTGGTTCATAGAACCTTTCGACAACTCAATTCTATGCCGATCTGCTCGGCCCATCCAAGTCTGCCAGCAGAATTGGATGGTTCATAAAACCTCTCAAACAACAGTTATATGCCGACCTGCTCGGTCCATCCAAGTCTGTCAACAGATTTAGATGGTTCATAGATTACTTACGAAAAAAATAAAAATAGGCCGAGTTAACCCCAATACTTAAGAAAATTTCAACAATACAAGCTATCCTAGAGTAGCACAAGCACAACACCAAGATAGCTTCAGGGGTACATACGTCCTACCCTACAACATACATCCTAGCAGGCATCTAGTAGAGCAACATTTCAAAGCAAAAAAAAAAAAAACAAGTGAATGCAGAAAGTAAAGAAGAAGAAAATATATTACAAATACGACTGACCAATTGCTCAAATATCTTTAGCAGGCCAGCATAAAAAATCCAACCTGACATAAAAAGACAGAAAAAGTGTTTAAGAGTAAATAAATACCACTAAGGGCTATGTCACTGTTCTACAGGAAAAGTAAGAGGAAGCTATGTCTCATCACCTATATCGGAACCTAGAGTCGATGGGATAACTTTTGGGATTTGGCACCCTCTAGGGTCTGAGGCACCTCCTTAATCAGTCGCTCTGTGTCGGGCGTAGTATAGGTGGCACCCAGAGTCAAAGGGTTCCCCTGCTTGTCCGGAGTCAAGCTACCGATGACCCTGCCTTCGTCAGCATACAACGTGAGCCGGGAGTAATTCACCTGGATTTCACACTTCTCAATGAAGGTCCAGAGGTAATTGGTACCCAGCTTGAAATATCCAGTAGCCTTCGCCAGAACCATCTGCCCAAAGGCCTCGAACTTTCGATACTCCATAAGTACCCTCTCCTTGTAGACGTCTTGGCTCCCCTACAACTGATTTAGATCCTCCTCAACAAGGCTTGCCCTCTCAGTAGCTTTGGCCTTCTCCTCTGCCTTAGCCAATGCCTCCTCGGCCTTCTTTTGCCGCCGGTCAACCACCTGGACCTTCCCCTTCTTAGGGTCTCCTTGAGGGTCTCCAACTTTGAGATCATCTTCAGTACCTCCTTCACCTAGGCCTTGTAGGTGGTCACGACTTCCCTTTGCCCCGCCATGATAGAGTTCACGTTGAACTCCAAGGCTTTATGAAGACGCAAAAGGTCAGTGAAGACAGCCATAACTAATGAGTGAAAAGAAGAACAAGTGTAAGCACTCGGCATCAACAAAAAAAGAACAGGTTAGAGTTGAGAACTGTACCTGGGCGAGAAAAGAGTAGCCCTTCTCAATGAGCTCAACGACCAACAAAGAGGCAACAATTTTGACATCCCTCGGAAGGCAAGCCTCCTTCACCATAATCCTAGCTATAAGCTGCTTGGAAAGGACCAAGTCAGCTTGATTTAAGACAAAATCTAGGACAAAAGGCCTATCCGCCAGCTCGGAGGCCTTATCAACAACCTCTTGAGGAGTCAGCCCCTTTGGTGTCTTCTCCATTGACCTGGAAGGGAGCATCTCCTTGCCCCCCATTAACTGGAGCTCGACGATCGACACAATCTTTTGGGAAGCAAGGATCTCTGGAGGAACATCATGTATCGACCTGATCTTCTTATTGCTCCCGTCACCCTCCATCAGTGGTCTCTTGCCCAAAGCAGACTTGGAGGCCGATTGAGACCTTGTAGTGGCCCCTCCAACTGACCCAGACTTGGCCTGAGTCTTTTGGCCACCTTCGGACCTCGTTGCTAAACCTCACTGCCAACAACACAGAGACAAAAAGATTAGCTGACTTCAACAACATAAGCAAACAACGAAGAAGTTCTACGAGTCTCACCTAACAGCCTGTACTTCGCTAAAATCTTCGGGTTCACCAGGTCGGAGGCCAAGTTTTTTTTCCCTTTTCATCTTACCAAAGGTTTCCTCCTTGGCCTCAATCAACTCTAGCCGCTTGTTAAAGTTGGTCGCCTTCAAGAGAAGTCACATGTTGGCCAAGGGCAGCAGAAAAACACCTTCCTTGGGTCCTATGAAGAAGTACCTCTCTCTCCAATTATATACAAAGGAAGGTTTCCTAGATATCAGAGGGAACTTCTTCGCATCCCTCTGACTAAAGTAGTACCAGCCTGTTCGGCTGCCCTCGTTGATCATGTTGTTAAATTTGAAAAGTTAACGAAAAAGATTTATAATGAGAACTCAACAAAATCGATGAATGAAGATGATAAAAGAGATGATGCATCGCCACCCATTCGAAGCTAGCTAGGCAGGGGCGATGGGTATTTTAGTATCCCCATACCAACTAGGGACATGGGGAATCTCAGACCCAATTTGATCGCATGCTCATACATGCATTTCTCCAAGGTGGAGGCATTACAGGCCCTCTCACCTCCCTTTGGTAGTCGGGGACTGATAGAGTACGATAGCTCAAAAGATAGTCTGATTAAAAGGAGGTCTAGGTCCTTCTTGATTTTACTCATTAGCCGGTGTGCAAGGGTGGAAAATCAAGCCTCGGTCGATTTATTCTATTTTCAGCGGCAATATCTACCAATTATGGAGGTTAATAGTCGGCTCCTTTCCTCGGCCTCAGAGGAAGATTTCGAGTCAGAATCAAAACTGTCATCATCAGCCTCTATTGGTTTTTCAGTTGACTTAGTGTCCTCCGAGTCGGAACTACTATCATATCCCTCATTTAAGGTACAAGTTCCTACAGTGCCTGAACTATGGGCAAGTCCATGCACTCTACCTAGGCGTGAGGGTATAATGCATATTGGAGCAAGCGAGTTCCAAGATTGCCAATAGCGGATCATATACCATACTTAACTAAATTTACTTCATGCATTTGTATGATTTGTTGCTTTATTCTCTCACTGAGCGTGTGGTTGCTCACCCCCACTCGACTGTTAATTTTAGATGATCCTGCAGGTGAGGCTCCCTTCTCGAATTTCTTAGATGCTTCCCCTTCTGTGGTGGCTAGCATTGTTGAGTGTAAGGTACCCCAGGAGGAATACCAAACTGAGGTCTATTAGTACCCGAAATGAGAATAAGACCAGCAAAGCTTTCTTTAAAGAAGATTTACATCTGCCACGATTTTTCTTCATGCTATGGACTAGTAAAGATTTCAGAGCAAAACCCAAGAAAAGAGATAAGAAGTAGAAGAAAAAAAAAAAAAAAAAGAACTACTAGTCCACGTCTACCAAATCTGGTCTGGTGGTGAATATCGTTCTGAAGGCTGGAAGAAGGGAACATTTTGGCCGGGAAAACGGCTTTCAGCTAAATTGAATCAATCGGAGAAAATGCATCTGGCGCAATGGAGGTAACCTGCTATGGTAGAGCACAAGCCTAAGACAAGGGGCAAAAAGTAAAAAGGAAATGGATCAATCTTTATTCTGTTGCTGCTACTATTGTGTCCAAAATTTTGATCCACATTTTCTTGTCACGAATGCTTCTTTTTTTTTATTTTTTTCCAATCTATTTATTATATTGAACAAGCTCAAACTATTCAAGGGATTTAAGGATCCCTACGTGTTTTGGATTCAATACATGTTACAGATTAACATGATATCCACATACCTGTGTTTCATAATATCTCTGTATGTGTTCTTGGTCGCATTTTTTTTTCTATTTTCATAGAGGGAAAGGGTTGACAAAGCCATAGTTCTGTTGCAAAAATAGCGCAACAAGTGCCCAATTACAACAATACAAAAGAATTAGACAAAGAAGCCACTCCATTAGCCTTCGCCATCCGTTGCATATACTGCCGGATCATTTCCACCCACACTTCCAAAGAAAGATCTACTATACAATTTGCTGCCTTTGTTAGTCATCCACCTATTTACAAACAAACCAGTCAGAACAGTGCCTCAGCAGGTCCAAACCCTTGAGCTGCAACCCTCACAAACACATGACGAAATATGCCATGATCTGAGATACATCAATTTCAGCCCACAATGCATTTCTGCAAATTTACCATGCTGGATTAGTATCAGCATATATGAACTTTTGGGCATCCCACTTAGTCATTACATCTCCACGCCAGCCCTGATGTCTTGCTTCTTGCTCCCTTGTTACATCTCTTCACAAGGACAAACCACAAGCTGGGTTGGGGATAAGGAATCAATATTCGCCTCAACCAGACAAAAGTTGCAACTCAACCATGCATTATATACGCAAATATCACCCCTGATTGAATGAAGCTCTCAAGCTCTCATCTGGTAAGGTCCATGAGATAAGGTGCCCACCAGAATCCCCACTCAACAACTGCTTCTGATCACTAGTAAGATTTAGTGCAGTAACTGAATACTTATGTGACTTCAGTACCCTGTGGAGGACCAATCTGTACTCTGGCACCTTACTATTCAGCCCTAGCCCTCCCATTCCATGGGTGGTCAACTTGCTCTGGCTACTCGTCTCATCAGAGCAATGCACCATATGCCATACCTTGACAGCCCCACTCTGGTGTCCTGTAACGTACCAGTTTGTGTCCTGCCAATCTGAAAATGCAGCACTCGTCACACACAGAATAAAATCAGATGGAAGCTGGGAGGTATTGACCACTGCAAGGCAGTCACCATTGATGCTCCATACAGAAAGAACAACTCCGGCTGCTGCCACAATCTCTCCCGTCAGGTCATTAACGTATATTGCTGAAATTGGAGCAGGAAACTCAGGAAGCTGCTTCACAAAGACCAAGGTGCTGAGATCCCATAAAATGATGCTGCAGTCATCTGATCCACTCACTATCAGCATGTAAGGCTGGCTGACATAAAGACATGTGATCTTTGCTGTATGAGCACAGAGTGCACGCTCCAAATTTAACCCTCTAATGCTACGTGGTCCATCATTACTGATTCTCCAGACTGAAACTAACCCATCATCAGCCCCAGTAACAAGAATCTGGCCATCATGACTGACACCTGCACACTTTATCTGGTGACCCCCATGAAGACTCTCATGCGTAGAGAGGAGTCTATCTTGATCATAGCTCATAAACCTCAAGCTACGGTCTGGAAATCCCCATGCAACATATTTGGAATATGTTCTGGGTTTAATCAAGCGATTTGCCCCAGCAAGAAGGATCTTCTCATGGAAAGTGACTATCTGACTAACTGGAGATGAACTTTTACGAATTTCACGCGGAACAAGATGGTTGCAATACCGAAGTGGATGAGGGACAAGCTTTCTATCAACCCGCCTCTTCACATGAGGTTTGGGAAATAATTGTTTGGGTGTCTGCCCGAAGTGGTTAATCTGTGCAAGTATAGAAGCCTTCATAGCAGGATCAGTAACAGAGTCTATGTCCACGCTTCCTTCATATGTGTAATGATAGAAGACATTCACGGCTTCTTCAGCTGCCTGTGAATTATTTAAGGATTAGAAATGTAAAATGATGAATGAAAAGAAAGTATTTACCTTGTCAGCTACTACAAGATGAGCAGACAAAAATAAAAGATGCCGAACACAAAATGAAGTGCAGAGAGAGAGAGAAAGAGAAAGGAATAACAACGGGTAGAATTAAATGCATGCAAGACAAGCCTTATAGTAAATATTGGGGAAACAACAAACAAAAGCCTTATAGTAAATATAGGGGAAACAACAAACGAGAGCCTTACAGTAAATATAGGGGAAATAACAAACAAGTTGATAATCATATAGATCTCCTAGGTTTGGAAATTAATCCATTCCCAACTACCCAATTGATCATGTTCGTATAGAGATCAGAAAGACAGCGAATAGTTCAAACAAAATATCACCATAACTGATGGTAAGGATCAAACCTAATTCTGATTATATTTCACATCATTATGGGGACCCGTAGAAAAAGCCCACAACTTCACACATGCACTATCTGTACTGGTGTGTTATTACTACATGTTCAGTTGTTGCCTTAGAAATTAAAAAACCACAAAAGAAGTGTTTCTACAGAATTGGAAAAACAAATGAATAAGTCAATCCAACCAGAGAGCGAAGCCAAAAGAAAAAAAAAAATCCCAACACAAACCTTTCCCCTCTGCTTATATCCAAAGATGAGGTCTATCCAATGGTGCAAATTTTCTGAAACATAATCTGATTCCAATGCTTCCCGGTGCTTTCTGATGAATTCTCTGGCACTGCCTTTGGCCCATGGGGGTAACACAACTTCACCAACCTAAAATAAAATCAAATGATATTATTTTCAGTAAAAAAGGCCACAAACAGAAGTTCAGCAAGTAACATTAACTGTTGACATAGTGAAGAACTGAGTGAGGAGTTAACAACAATTGGATATTGACAAGCCAGACTACCTTCTCTCCTGATTGTTTTTCTCCCAATTCAAGATTAAATTTGTTTTCAAGGAACTCTGGCATATAGAAGAATTCTGGAATCAGTTCTTTCACATCTGATGTGTTACCATTCCCAGCTGCACTAAACCATGTGTCTCTCACATTATTGAAAAGGCGATCTGCATGGTCAAACTGACCACCCTGTAGTTTCTGATTCTCCGCACTAAATGGTGGTAGGCGTATAAGATAGAAGAGAACAATTCCAGCACTAGAGTAATGTGAACCATAATGAAACTTGGGGACATCTGGGTCATCCCAGCTCTCGTATCTGAGATTAAAGAGGAAAGGACCAAAGGAGGTCACATTAGTCATATTGATCTAGCAAGAACGAAAGCATGGAGAGCATGCAAATGAAATAAGTTGATCCACTAACAGCACTAGCAAGCAACTTACCTAGAAAAGATAAAAAGAGAAGAAGCTGAAACTAAATATAATCTAAAGAATCCAAAGGAACAGTGCATGGAATGTGTAAAAAAGAGGGAGTGGGGCACACAATTAAATACTTATAGAAGCCAACCTTTTCTTAAATTCATCCTCCCGCTCAGCAGTTTGGCATCCCATTGGTTTGTCAAGTTTGCGGTATGTCTTAGGATCAGAAAAGTCAAGAGCCTCACTCTCATAGTCCGCAAGAACCCAAGGGAGCACTGGATACTGGGTGAGATCACTATATCCACGTCCTGCCAGGGTGTTGAGGTGCATAAGGTATTGGAAATTGCTAATTTCTCCATTTTGCCACCTCTTTGAGAAGGATTTAGCCATAATCTTGAAAAGACGGCTTCCCTCATTCCCTTCCTGTTTGGAGGATCCAGAAATAGTTGTGTCCAACCTGTTTAAATGAATACACATTATTAACTTAATATAATCTTAATTTCAATTATTTGAAGCAATGAAAATATAAAAAACAAATACCAATATCTTCAACATAAACAACCACAATAAGAACCAAAGCTGAAAACCCAGTATAGAACATAATAATAGCAATTACCAGCTAATTAATAGCAATTGCCAGCTAAATGGTGATGCAATAGAAAGATGAGTTCTTCTGCCGAAGGACTCATTCCTGAAAAGTTTCAACCACTGCGTTCACTGGTTGTCAGATTGCACGGGTGGACTGGCAATTGGGTTTTCATGAGATGTCAACTACTGGCCCAAGGATTCACGACTACAAACTATTGATTGGTCAACTGACCATCCGGTTTGAGTAATCAAAGCATTCGATAAAGCATTTTCTTTAAGTATGTGTAGAAAAACTTCTAAGTTAGAAATCAAGACTTAAAACTTAGCTAGGTGAGGCATTAACCATGATGCCACGAATATTTTTTTGAAAGTAAGAGACTTCTGTATGACTATTTTGTGCTCTCCACTTTTTGCTTCCCATTGCACCCCTTACCATAAACACCATTGCCTTGCGACCCATTTCAAGGATTCCTTTGAATCTGAATCATTTGATGCAGCAACAGATATTCTGACCACTGACAACCAGCCCCAAACAGTTTTCAGCCTACTAGGAATAAACTAAAGCGATGGTCATGATTTGTGCACTTTGTTTGAACTAGTTTTGAGTCATATACAAAAGCTACAACCATAAACAATAAAAATAATTGATCCTACAAGCATATGTATTTCAACATAGTGCCCAATATATTGCTCCAAAGTTTTGTCCAAAAAAAAAGCCTTCGAAAATCACAAGATAAATAGAATAAGAAATAAAACAACGGACAGTAAATAATCAAAATGGAACCACTACTAGGATGTGAAATACATACATGCTGTTTCTTGGAAGATTCATAGCAACCAAATTTTTGAACACTTCCTCTCTCTCTCTTTTGTGGAAAACCAGGAGATCATTACATCCATCCATACTGAATATCTCAACAGCAACAGGACGCAGCTGGTAATCACGTTTCAAAATCTCATGAACACTATCAAGCTTCCACATACGCCAAGGATGAGGCAGATTGCCACTAGTAAACACTTTCTCTTTTCCCCAAGCACCACCATTGTATGCCCATGCCCTTGCCCCAACACAAGACCTTGCTGTTGTACTCCACAAAGAAGGTGGTTTTGACTGGAACTCCATACTGCCAGTAACATCCTTTTTCACACCCAAAGCCTGATCAATCACAGAGAGTTCATTTTCACATTCCTTCTCACATATGCACCCAGAATCATCAATATAGAAATTCTCAATAACATACAAACAGAGCTCCCCAATAAGAAAAATACCATCATGCTTATCAAGACCTACAACACGCTCACAATTATATCTGAACCGTATCTTTTCAAGAGGTTCCAGATAAGGTCTAATAAGATATTCACCATTATCAAGAAGTTCCTTTTCCAATTTATCCTCTGTAACTTTAGTATCATCAATTTTGACAGAAATTGACTGCCTTGGAGAACCTAGATCAGATTTCCCATAAATGCTATCAGTTCTTGGGATAGAAACAGAACTGGACTTGACACCATACTCAAGAGCAGAGTGAAGACTTGCTTCATTTATACTGCTAGAATGGTCATCATTCCACCCGACTCTACCAGAAGCTGCATCCCCTTCTTTAACTTCATCTGTTTCTTTGAAAAAAGACTCATTGTCAACACCACCATCAAAGCCATGAGAGAAAAGATGAAACAATGATTCAGAATCAGTTTCAGAAGCATCAAGGTTGTTCTTATTTTTTCCTTTAGACAGCTCAGCTTCCCCCAATTCAAACTGATCACTAAGAACGTTTCGAATTGTATCAATTTTTAATTTGCAACGCTCAAGCTTTTTGCGCATCCTGTATGGACCTTCAATGGGACAAAGCTGCCATTCAGGTTCTTCAGGAGAAGTGGATTTTCTCATGGGGAATATCCCTCTCTCATGTACAAGTTGTTGGAGATGGGTTTGCCACTCACTCTCGGCATGGAGAACCCAACCATATTTATCTTGACGAACAGCTCTCAGCTCAGTTGCCATTGAATCACGAACCAACTCAAGTGCATAGCGCCTCTCATTCACCTGCTCCCAGTGTTTTTGATCAAGTTTCGAAGTATCCCGTGATCTTCTTCCCATCTCTCTCTTGCGACGACCCTCCATCACTTTTATCCTCATCCCAGGGAACTTTGCTGATCCAGCAATGTACTGCACCCACATAATACCGGTACATTGCTCCAACACCTTATGAACCACCTGTTCGTTACTTTGAAACCATTCAAAGAATACAGATGAACTTGCAGTTAACAGTTTGTCAAAACCACCATGTAGAATATCGAGATGCTGTCCCTGGTTAGATTTTGGTACAAGCAATTCCTCTACCGCAGCACGTCGATGTACCAGCATATATTTAACAACATCTACTGCCATATTCTGTGCATTTCGTCTTCTGTCACGGAGAAGAGAGATTAAATTTATACAAAGACAATAATTTAGATCAGCATCCAAGTTGCTTGGACAGAATACAATTCGTTTGTGAGCAACTAATAATTGCAAGACGGTACATATATCAATTCCAGAATCCTCTTGTGAAGAGCTTGAAGATAAACTCTTCTTTGAATCCATTTGCAAGCCTAAGAGTGCAATAAGGTCATCCTCACCAATTGTGGTCAAGAATGAGGGAAGAAAACAGTACATGATCATGCGGTTCATATTTTTCAGAAGTGCATGTATATATGTATCAAGCTGCCTGCTCACTCTTGTTAATGATAGCAGTCCTTTTCCCATAGGTGCTGCTTCTTCAATCCTACCATGTTTGTTAGCCAATTGCAACATTGATAGCAAGAATTCCAGGATTCGCAGTACACTGCCTGGCTGAGGGAAAGCACCCATATATACGCGATCAACTATCAACCAGCATAATGTATCCAAGTTCACAGACCACTTATTCTTATCCAGTTTTTTCTCATCTTCTTCATCGTCACGCAACAGACGGCCTTCAAGGAAGTTCATCAGTCTACTTAAGCAAAAACCCTGGAAAACTAACACAGTTTCTGCATCAACGTACAGAGGAACAGTTTCTAAAATGATCTCTACAACCGGTACAGCTTTCACCTGTTCAGTCACAATATCAGCTAAAACTTCGGACATAAAATCTATAACAGCAGTAGCTCCTGCAGAACATGGACCACCACCATAACCAGAATCATCTATTTCAAGTAAAAGCTTTGGATTAACAGCTAAGAATGTGTCTGCAGCAGATGAACCTTGAGAACTGGATTTTAAATCTTGAGATGCATCATATTCACCCATAGACACAGAAGAACCCATGGATGGAGTAGCAACTAGTGAAGGTTTCCCTTCGCTATTGCCTGTGCTACCAATCCAAGAAATCAGGGCAACCATCGGGGTTGGAGAGGGAGTGAGTGGAACTCTAGAACTAGATTTCTCAGACAAAATGGGAGAATCAAGTGTGTTAAAAGATCCAGAACAAGCTGAATCTGTCATTCCATTTGCATTTTGAAAATTAAATTCAGTAGTGCTGGAAGTAACTGCAGACATCTGATCAACGTTTTCACCGTCAAAACCATGTACAGCAACCGGACCATCTTCTTGAATGAATTTCTTCTTTGGCTCCCTCTGGGATACGGTTGTTTTACTCTCTGTTTTATCGCCAACCAAATAATTCTCAGGCTCAAGAACATCCTCAGAACTTGTACTTACCTGTCCTGGTTGAAAACTTCCAACACTAATGGAAGTTTTCACAGATTGCTCCTGTTCAGGAGGCAAGCTGGTGAACGTATGCTGAGAACTGTGGGTGTCATCAGAATCATTCAAATTCTTCTCTTCCGTTCCTAGAGAGAGGCCTTTCGCAATCTTCACCGCACAAGCAGCCCTACAAGCACACACATATACATTTAGTCCACAATTGGTCCCACCAAACTTCAGAAGGAATTCATATAACATATCAACAACCATAATACTTCCCAACACACCTAACACAAGAGAAATATAGATCTATAGAACTTTCGAGAAATTCAGCCCGTCTGCATACAACAGAGAAAGGAGAGCACATTTTTGCCAGATCAACCATGAATCTCAAGACTGCAGTTGCTGCAGCAGGGGCTGCTGCTTCCCCACCCATTAAACGTGCTGCATATGTTTTATGCATCAAGGCTTCACCCTGAAGTTCCCCTGCCATATCTGTTGTTCCTTCCACAAGCTCTGCCACAAAGCCAGCACTCAGCTGTGTAAGGTTACCAGTTTCATGTGCAAGCATAGCCTGCATACTCAACCTATCAAATGTTGACTTTGCCATAGCAATCACAGATTCCAACAGCTCCACAAACTTGAGTTCTCCATAACTTCCATCACTAGGCATAAGGGCATGGAAATCTAACATGCGGACTTCTGGTAATCTTGGATAAACAGGCTTACCAAATATTAGACAGAAGAGGATGTAATATATTTCTGGGGAATCATAGAAGCTTGGAAGCACGCGTGCCAGATTCTGATAACCTCCACTGCTGCGAAATTTAAGTGAAAAGGTAGGAGAAGAAGCAAGACAAACACCAAGAAGAGTCATGATCCACCTCATACTGGTAGGATGAACAGATTCATCAAGAAAATATGTTATCAACTTGGATGAAACAATCTTATGCCACGGCTCAAGCAGCTCTTCTGTATTTATGGTCACCTGTAAATCAATAAGCATTTCCAGCAACATATTTCGCACCATGACATGCTTTCCCATGGACTCTCGAACGATTTGACGTCGTCGTATTAATTCAGGTGGATCAAAAGTCATAATCACAAACCTGACCACATGCTCCAGTTCAGAAGCCAAAAATCCATCCTCCAAAATTACCCCAAGCAATACAACTAGTTTCTCTAACACAGGAACTTCCACATCACCCCTCTGCAAGGTCACCAGTAGATGTTGGACAAGGTTCATTCGACGCAAGACTGTAAGGTTATGACTCCTATACCAATGCATGGATACAAGGCGCTCGAGAAATCCAAGTAGAGTGATCTGAATAGACACAGGAGCTGTCACCCACAAGGTCCAGTCCAACAGAACATGTTCAACCATATCTGCATTTGAGAGAACAATACAGTTTGATGGTTCTGAGGACATATCAGCATTTTCAAGCTCTGAAATATGACTAAATGAATCTTTTTGCACAGAAAAGTCATCAAGATCTCCATGAGATCCAACTGATGAAAATTCATCAGGAAACTTTGACAAACTGAGATCCTCATAGTTGGCATCATGAATGGCTCCAGCAGAGGGCGGAGCGCTATGTGTCTCCTGCAGCTTCTGTGGTTCAGAAAAGGAAGCCTCACAGGCAGCAATCTGGAAAAAGATTTCAAGACACTGCATATCGAACAATGACATTCTACGGTGCAGAAAGAGAGCAAGCAAGTGGTATCCTCTGTAGGCTTGCATATCTCGCACATTCTGAGGACTCTGATGAAGTGCACAAGCAAGTAATGTCAGGGCCATGTGCAGCATATCCCGGGTCTCAGCAGCTTCAATAAGAGCCAGGACAATGGACATTCCACCAACAGTCCGGATGCTATCCCCAATTACACATTGCCTGCAGATATAAATATCCCCATGAAGACGACCAAATCGGGGAATACCTGGGAAAAAAAAAAAAAGGAACTTTAGTAGGAACTTTATTTTCTGAGTACAAAGAGAAGAAATAATCATAAAAAGAAGTTGAGAATTTACACACCTCCAATAGGGGAAGCAGCAACTGATAAAGGATCAACTAGATTGAGCAAAGATAGACTCTCAGATGTTCGAAGAGCTTCCGAAGATGTTCCATCAAATGCAAATATAAGTTTCTTCCCAGAGAGCTGTGATGAGAGATTCCCAAGTCTCTCCAGATCCCAAACAATTCCACTCCCATCTGGCTTAGGGTTCCCTTGTTTGCTGGTGTTGTCTACCTTTTGTACACTGGATGCTAAAGGTAATTCAGCATCCAATGAATCCAATATTGCCATACTACCCCCACCACAGGCCTGGTTAGGAACAAACTGCAAAAGATCTGTATCTTGGAAGAGCCCTCTATATCCTCTACCAAGAATGTACATGAAGCATATACTACCTGCGGTCAGCACCTCCTCAAAAAGATAGCAACAGCGGAGTCTGCAGGTCAACTCACTGACTTTTGCACAAGTAGCAGGTGTCCCAATGGTCACCTGCAATGACTTTCCAATTGGAGATGGTGAATAGCCCAGCTTCCCAGTATGACTCAGCTTTCCGTTAACATATACATATGCTACACTAGCTTGGAAAAGTCCAGCCAATGCATTAGGTTTACTATGAACAACAGCAAGGTGATGCCACCTTCCTTCCTCAAGTTCTAACCCAGAGAACGACAATGAACTGGAGCTGCTAGTGGCAAGAGTTATAACACCATCATCCTGAATGTAAAGTTCTGCATAGAATGTTTTTCCATCATCCACTGCCCCTACTGAAAACAGCCGGAGAACATGGTCCCCAAGCTTCTGTGCAGTAGAAGAATTCTGCCTTTTAGAAGTGCCAGTCTTGGACAGTTGTTCTGGCTCCTTTGCTTGAGGTTTCAAGAGATTTCGATACTGAAACCAGCAAACAAAAGAGTAACCGGCAGCAGGGGGCCACGATCTATCCCCTAAAGATACTTGAATAGAAGCATGCCCGACCTTGTTCATGTCCATCTCTACAAAAGGTGCCAGAGACACATTTTCGGAAGCTGTATCTTCCAAGTGAACTAATCTCTCCATCATATCAACAAGAATTTGACCTGAATTCATCACTCTCATTTGTAGAACATATCTGACAAGCACACGTAGCTCCGATGATGACAACCTGTTCCAAAAGGCATGATTTTTAGTTACAGATTACATAGCAACCATAACGAGCATATACTCTAGCCTCTCTTTTTCTTAAGATCCCTTGTTTCAGTCCAATAGTAATATAGATTGGACTGATACAGAGGAAATGAACACATTAATCGAGTACACAAATCAATAAATATCTTCTAAACATCACCATGCCTAATGACACTTAGACTCCATAATCTGCCATGTGGTGGGATATGGGCAAGTCCATGTGATAGAGGGATCATGCAACCATCTTACTGGTAAAATTCCAACCCAAAATGGGTAAGGGAAGTGGATCATAGTTTTATCATAGAACTACAAAATTGCCACAAGAGTAAAAATATAAAAACTATAAAATGATACCACGGTACTTTAAGCAACCCACTCTCATTTAGGCCAAAATTTTACCAATGATGAGTGTGGGGTCCTGTATCACATGGACCCACCAATGTCCTGCCATGTGACAGATTGTGAATCATTAAATGTCACTATGCATAGTGAATAGTGACATTTAGTTTTCCCACCACCAATAGTGAAATGAACAACATTATCTACCTGTATGCACCTAGAACTTGCACAATTTGCAATGCATGGCTAAGTAATGGTGATGAGCCCTCAAGAAATGGGCGGATTGTCTCCAGTAGAAGGCCCACGCAACCTAAACGCAGCCAAATAGAAAATAATAAGAGGATTATTTACATTAGAGGGAAACAAAACAGAACACAAAATTCTCAATCTTGCACCTATAGAAGTCAGGTTTTCTTGATTGAAGGGGCCAGCTTGAGCAAGCTTTTCAACAAAGCTTAGTACTTCTAACTGCACCTTTGGAGTAAAATGTAACAATGAGCGGATCAGAATGCTGATGGCACTAGCATTATATACCCGCTCCTTATAAGGACTAAAAGAACCTGATGAAGCACTTAAAAGAAAAGAAGTAGTCCCAGCTTCAACCAAATCAGATGACGGAGCACTATCCGCTGTTGGCGCACTGGATGGTGGAAGTACTACTTCAAGTGCAAGTTCCAGCAGCACCTGGATGACTTGTTTTTCACAATCCACACAAAGTAATCCAGATTCAGACAGAAGATCATAAAATGTCTGAGATGATATAACCGTATGCAACCTTGTTCTGTTGACAGAATTACCACACACTCCAGCTGTCATAACCCGTAATAGAAATGTGAAAACCTTCATCTGAACAAGTAAAGAAGATTGACCATCTGTCTGTCCTCCATCACTCTGTAAACCATGGAGTGTGGTAAGTAGAAGAGAAAATCCAGTGGCTTCACCAAAGACCCTTTGAGCCGAATTATTTACTGCCAAGATGCGCCACAAGGCTCCGAACGTGTCACATTTTGCATCATTTTGAAGCTTGTATTGGGTACCCGAAACACTTGTAACCATACCACTCTTTAGAACTTCAACCAGTGAACCTAATTCTTCAGGATGAGCCTGGTGAAAAGGAAAATCCAATCATCCATTGGAATAGATATGCTCAAACAATCAAGCTAAAGTACATTACATTTGTAAGCAGGTATGCACGTGTGTGCACGTTTCTGTGTGTATGTGTGTGTGTGTGTATCTGTGCGCAAACTTGCCGATAAAGACAGGATACTAAAGATCCATTAACCCCCACCCCCACCCCCCACCCCCAAAAAAAAAAAAAATATTTGCAACTGAAATCACATCAATTGATCAGGCACACAAGTAAAACAAGAAATTCCCGGGAAACAACATCACCCCTCTGAAATTCTAACGTATCCAGGATGTACGACACAAAAGAATTTAGTTGCCCACAAACCTGTGCAACATCTTCAATAATCAAACAGGATAATGTTCGGAGAACCCCAGGTCGATGGATACCAGATACCAAAAATGGGAGAATGATGGTGATACCATTAGATGATCGAAATGACGACTGATTGGCCTCAGCTTTCTTCAATAAGGAAACCATACAGTCCCAAGCAACAGCAACCGTACTCTCAGTCTCAAAAATAAGAAACTTTCCAGAACAAGAATCCATTAGCTTGGGAGAAGAAATTATAGCATCCTTAATATCCATGTGTTTCTTGAAGCTACTTGAACTGGACTTCCTTTCCAGTTGATTTTGCTGCTCTGAGCCAGAAAGAAACTTGTGTTGTTTCAGGTCATCTAGGAGAACTTCCAAAACACCAACTTCTCGCAAAACCTTCTTATATTGCTGATCAAACGATAAGAGTTTCACAAAGAAAGAGATAATGGTATGCTTTAATTCAGATGTTATTGGTTGCTGCAACAAGCAACAAAGTGAAAGTAATTCTTGTTCTGGAATGCAATTCACAACAGTTACTGCATATTCTAGAATTTTCAAGATTATCTCCCGCAATGATGGAGGAAACCCAGCCATATTTAAGATGAAGAGAGGCACCGTGCGCAACTGCTGGCACAACATGTAATTCTCAAGATGGCTTGAGAATATCTTAAACATTCTATTCAATACCTCTGCTTGAAGTTCACTGCTGTCAGCTTTAAGAAAAATATCCTGTAACATTTGAATCGCTTCAAGGTCTTTAATTTTGGCATTTCCTTTTTTCCACATTTCATCACCAATCCTATCAGAAGATGGCGTGCGACTTCTACCATGGCCACTGGCCTTGCTGTGAGAAGATTTGGTGCCTTTGCCTCCAGCAGATATACTAGATTCAGTTGGGCCAGTTTGTGCTAGATTAACAAGCACATCGAGCAACCTGGACAGTGACGGGGAAAGATGTGGTGGTGAGATAGCCCTACCTTTACCTGTCAAATCCTGTTCTCTAACAGAATCAAACAGGGAACCGTCTGAAGCACAATTTTCCTCAAAAGCATATTGGGATTGAATAGACTGAAAACCCTGATTTTTCTGCAAGTTTGACAGTACTAATGCAAATTGAACAAGAAAATGATAGCCATGGGCATTATGAATATCCTCCCTGAGCCTGATTCCCCCAGCCTCTACACATCAAAATAAGTTGAGCCCAAGTTAGCAGTATTCCTAAACCATACCTACTTCCAATATGGGCATAAGATCCATTCGAACAACTAGATACATTGAATGTATAAAATAGTTGTGAATCAGGGGGAAAAAAGTATTAGATAGTATAGGTAATCATGCCCAGATGTGGAATTTGGGGAAAACACAACATTTATCTTTATCATTAAAATTACATTATTTTCAAAAAGCCACATAAGAAGATTATTTTGTACTTACCAGGTCTATATGACAACTCCACACATTCAAGTAGTAAGTCCACAATGCTCATGGTATATGCAGAGTCACCATATTCAGGATTGAAATCCTTGACCGCCATTAAAAGAATTTTTATCTGGTCATAACACCAGAAAACCAGGAGATGAGAAATATTTCTTATAGATGAAAAAGATACTGAATCAAGTTATATGAGCTATATAACCTAGAAACAGAACCCATATAAGGAAGCAAGGAACCAAAGTCAACATTAAAATTTTAGGATAGATGTTCCAAGGATAGCCACCTTATAACTAGGAAGTAACAAGGTCTCCGACATTTTCTTTTTGGATAACAATGTACTTATTGATAAATATAGAATATTGCAGAACAACTGAAAGAACAAATACAGAATTCACCTAAGCCCCAAACCAAATACCACAAACAGGAACACATATTACGACTAACAATCCAACTCAAACATCAAAAAGGCATATTAATCCCCACAACAATCCTAAGCCTAACTACTCATCTAGCAGGTTTATCAACTATGGAGCTAGAAGCAGACATCAAGTGCCGAATCTCGCAAACCATATAAGAAAATCTCCTGGACCTAAGAAACTAGCCTGATAACTTTAGTAATGACTCCATAATCATAACATAACGTATAAACCTTTTGAACCTGGACCTAAGCAGTCACCCTACTAGTTTATTGTGATCTTTCAATAAAATGAGTCAGTTTAAGGTCGTTAACTTGGTTCCATCTGTTTTGTTAGCTTGTGAAGTCAAAGAAAACAAACTCTACCCAACCTTTCTGGAACCCAGTCAGAGTTGACAAGTCCCCTTTAATGTGGTTCTCTCTAACTGCCAGTTTCAAACCTGTTCAAGGCGAGAGTAATTCTGCCCTAAAAGTCACCCTCACCAGTGTCCCAAACATAACTGACATTCCACCCTCCATGTTTTTTCACATTACTTAGAAGCAGATTTTTCAACCTGAAGAAGGTTATGTTGATATTAAAGCCGATCGTCAAAGTGCTTAAAATGGTTGACTCACAAAAGAAGCCCACCCTACCACACTTGTGGGGAGCGATAGATTTGATGAAACTTCAAGAGGAGGAAGTGTGCAGACGGGGTACCCCCAAGTTCATTTCTATCATTAAAGGTCATTGGGGGAGACAGCTCATGCATCCACTATATAAGGCTGGTGAGGATTTAGATTTAGTTCCTAAACACTAGTTTGCATTGTTTTCAGCATACCATCTCAATCCCAAGTACTAGTACAAAGAGAAAGTTGGGATGCATCAAGATCTAATAGATGCAGTTCAAGACATGGTGGCAAAGCTTGAGCTGGATTCAGCAGCCCACTCCTCCGCCAATCAAAAGTTGAGTTGATATCCTCGAGACTAATACTTCGTTTAGTACTTAAGAACATATGCAATTATGATAACAGCCTAACACTAATACCAAACACTGAAATGTATATAGATCAAAATCTTCAGAGATGCCACTAGGAGTTTTGGCCAAGGAGCTGCGATTTCTGGGCGAGCAACCGCTGCTCCTCGTAAGTCCAATGACTCCAATCACCATACTTTTTCATCCATAGGTAAGTATGTATCATAGTTATCATAACCTAATTGAGGCGGGATCCAGGTTGAGAAAACCCTAATTAGATCCGCTAGTAGGCCCACCCAAATAATAAACAACTCCAACAATGATATAATGGCAGAACAGTAATTAAACCCAAAACTCAACCAGCAGTGGCAGTTCTGTAAATAATCAGAAGTTTCTAATAACCTTGTAGAGAACCAAACAATACCTTAAGATAAAACAGAATTATCTAAATCTAGGGGTATTTCTGGAAATTCCCAATTAAAAGGCTTTCTTCAACCTCAGATTAAAGTTCATGAACAGACACAATAGAGGCGGAAACCAGATCTGTTTGAAGAGAGAAATCTCTCTCGTATGAATCCCAAATAGTCTGTAATTTCAGGGATTGAATCGCATCTCATAGATCTACAGTTTCCCACTGATATTGGGGCACATCAGTGAGGTTAGGTGAGGGGGAAAAGCCTGCAACTCAGCCCAGGCGGAAGATGGAGCTGTAGTCCTGAGTTTCTGTGTGAATACGGTCTTCCAGCAAGGTATCGACCTAGGGCTTTGGGGTTTTAGTTCTTTTATGGAAGGGAAGGTTACATCCAGAGTTTGAGAATGAAAGGGGGGAAGATGAGAGGTGTCGAGAGATTCTATTGGGGCTGGTATTACAGCCCAGAACAGAGGAGGAGAAGAGAGGAAAATGAAAGGGAAAGGAGAAAGGAAGAGAGACAGATGGGGTTGGTTCTGGTTCGTATGGATGAACAAGAGAGAGAGAGAGAGAGAGAGAGAGAGAGAGAGAGAGAACAACTTCTGCCCGTAGGCTCACAACTCACAAGCAGTCAGCCGACCACATTGGTACCATAAAACTATCTTTCAATTAATTCTCAAATCTGAAAATAAAAGCCTAATACATGTTCTATTTAAAGATAAAACTTTCCTAAACTAATTGACAATAATTTTAGTAACTACATATTGTATCTATGGAATAAAATCCATACCTAAAACAAAAATAAATAAATAAGGAAACCTAATATTGAAACTTCCTATTCTAATCAATCCTCTACCAACCCTTTCCAAACGAAAAGGTTGGTTTGGGTTTGAGCCAGTTCAGGTTTGGCTTGGGTTGCCAAATCGACTCGTATCGATCCATCCATGATATTGCTACTGCATCAACTACTCTTTCATGCTCTCATGCAGTTGACCAATGTGTGCTATATGGAAAAGAGACACACTTGAGTAGGATAGCATTTAAAGTGCTACCATAGACTCTAGATGCAAGCACAGTACATTCTCCCTCATACACATCAAGCGGTGGAACCGATTGGGTGGCCAGGCATGCAACGGCATACGCCTGAGCATAGAGAACGATACAACCCAATCAAGTTTAGTGAGATCTTCAGTTGTAAGAATATGAGGATCCCCTTTATGAGAGGGTGAGGGATCAAGGTGAGCCCTTGTAGATGAGACTGGGGTGGGCCCAACACCCAGATTGCTTCAGAAATGGGTGCTAATGTCGATGATTATATAGCATCAGAGGGTAGAAATCAGTCAAAGATCCCTTAACCATATTAATCCCAGGCTGGTGTTGATGACGGAACAGGACTGGTCGCGTTCCTCTACCGATACTCATACACCTTCTTCAACTCAGAGCCATGATGTTGTGGTGATGATGGTGGTGGTGGTGGGGGTGGTGGGGGTGGTTATGAGGATATTTATAGATATGCAAGCTTACGAGAGGAGTACAACCAGATGGTGCAGGAGCCAAAGCCAGAGTTCGTCAGATTCATAGGTGAAACCCAATACAATCATGCACACGGGATGAGGACCTCGCTGCACATCCCAGAGGCTAAGTATGAGTTAGACGTAGGTAGTTTAGACTTGAAGAGGACACAACGGGGTTGGGGCCCATGGATGTATCGAGCTTGTCTGGCATGATGGAAGCCATGATTTTGGGGGAGAGTAAAGAATTTGGGCATTGGTGTTCCTTAATAGCAGAGAGCCCCAATCCAGCACATCATGGTCAAAGTGGCTTCAAGGGTGTCGGCACGACATCATGTGCTGCATATGGTACGCATGTTGGTGGCTATGCCTATGAAGGTGGCTATGGTGAGGATCTTATACTTCATTCCTAGAACTGAATCATCTTTCGTTGACTCCATTTTCTCGTATCTAACCCACATGCCTACTCTGCCTCCACCTACTTACAATTTCAGTGAGCCATTCCCTAGGCTAACACCCATCTGTTTTGTTGATGATATGACATATAGGGGCTATAAATGACTTTCAGAACAACTGGACCCATAATATATCATGGGATACATACATGCTACATTTGGAGGAATCGGCATCTATAGTGGTACGTGGCTTAGGGATTAGAGGCACCACAAAACTCTTCATGGAATTGAGTGGTGAGAGAGTATTGTTTGGTTGTTATAAGTTATAGCATTATCTTATGTCTCTATTGTATGCATAGTTGTCTAGGCGTCCCGACTGAAAAAATAGCATTGGGCTGTCAATTGCCTTGTGAAAGCACGAAAGGCGATTGCCTAGGGTGTGTGTCACCTAGGGCGCCTTGGACGCCTAGACAGCCTGGGCGGCCACCTGGTTCGTACGACTTTGTTAAATATATTGTTATAAATATTTTTTGTATTTTTTAATAAGATTCTAAAAGGAACTTTTATAGTAGCTTGGTGTACAATAATATGTTGTACACCAATACATGGAATAATTAGTTATATAAAGTAGAAACTGGAGAGTCTTTCATTCCCTTTTCTTCAAACGACTCTTTGGTTTCTCTGCTTTTTGAACTCTCTGAAGTCTGAAGTCTGAAGTCTAAACACAGAACTACAACTACAATCGGCTGGCAATTAGGGTTTTTTTCTCCCTAAAGCACTCCTCTTCCGGCGGTCGGCATTCAATCAAGTATGAACTTTAAATTTGTTGTATTTTTTTTTAATCTTTTTCTTCCTCTCTGTGCAACGTTATTTTTTTATTTTTTATTTTTTTTTGATATCGTTTCTTCTTCTCTGCTCTGTTCTTCTTCCTCCTCTTCTTCTTCTCTGTTCTGTTCTTCTTCTTCTTCCTCTCTGCTATGTTCTTCTTCTTCTTCTTCTCTGCACTATTCTTCTTCTTCTTCCTCTCTGCGTCAACAATTTTTTTTTCTCTACTCTATTCTTCTTCTTCTTCTTCTTCTTCCTCTTCCTCTCTGCGTCAACGTTTTTTTTTCTACTCTGCAAAGCTCTTTTTTTTTCTTTTTTGTTTTTGCAACGCTCTTTTTTTTTTTTCTCTACTCTGTTCTTCTTCTTCTTCTTCTTTGGTTTCTTCTCCTCCATCTTCTTTTTCTCTGACTCTGCACCGACTGCAACGATGCTTTTTTTTTTCCTGAATGTCGATCACAGACAACTACGATTGCTTTTTTTTTTTATTCTCTGCAACGACACTTTTTTTTTCATTCACGGCAAGTTTGAATGTTTTCTTCTTCTTCTTCTTCTGACTCTGCGTCGACCTCTGCAACTGTAGAGACTTTTTTTTTAATTGTTGAGTTTTACTCCTTTCTCTGAATCTCTACAACGATGCTTTTTTTTTTTTAATGTCGATCACAGACTGAATACTTTTTTTTTTTTCATTTTCTGCAACAACCCTTTTTTTTTTTCATTCTCTGCAAGTCCGAATGGGTTATCTCTTCTTCTATTCTCTGCAACAATTTTTTTTCATTCTCTGCAAGGCCGAATGGGTTTTCTTCTTTTCTGAATGCTTTACTTCTTCTGTCTGCTAGTCTGTAATGCAAGTCAGAATGTTTCTTCTTTTTTTTTTTTTTTTTCATTCTCCGCAATGATTTTTTTTTTCCTCATGAATCATTATCAGATATGCTACTATTTTCTACAAAATCATTATCAATACTGATCATACTGTCTTTTACTGCTTTCCTGCTTATACACTTGTTGAACTGGTTTTATTTGTTTCTCGTTGATAATCAGGTACTTCAATAGATTTATTATTATAGTATGGCTGGAACTGGTGGTAGTGTTCCATCAAGCATGGTTGAAAACACATTAAATTCATCCATTGATCCAAGCAAAGATCTGGCCAAGAAAGCCAAATCAAAGGATCCTAGATGGAAATATGGTTATTGACCAAACTTAGCCAATAAGAATGTAGTTAGATGTAGTCTTTGTGGCAGAAACTGTAATTAAGGGATTAAAAGGCTGAAACAACACTTGGTTGATGGTTTTGGAGCTGTATCCAAAGACTACGAAGGTTTCTGTTCAAATATCTAGAGGGATGCACGATTTTATAATGAAGAATAAGAAGAAGACAACCTTAGATTTGGATGATCCCATGGATGGAGGAGAAGAAGGGCAAGTGCAGCCCCAACTGAGCAAGAATCTGTTCCTAGAATTACCCCAAGCTCTGGAACAAATGCTAAAAGAAAGCATGTTTTAGTCCAACAACAAATAAGGGGACCCTTAGACATTCTTTTGAGGCGAACTCCTGCAGAATTGGTTGATGAGAGGCGGGATCCCAAAAAACTTACACAAACAACCATGCAAAAAGGGTTTAGATCAACTGAACAGAAGAAGATTGTTGATAACCATGTTGCTCAGTGGTTTTATAATTGTGGGATACCATTTAATGTTGTCAAGAGCAAGGACTTTGAGGTTATGCTTGAATTTGTAGCACAATATGGATCAAGATACAGACCTCCATCATATCATGAGTTGAGAGTGTCTCTCTTGAAGTCTGCAAAGGAGCAAATTGCAGAAAGGAAAAAAATTATAAAATGCATTGGAAGAAGTATGGGTGTACTCTCATGTCTGATTGATGGACAGACAGAAGAGGAAGACATCTCATAAACTTCCTTGCTAATTGTCCAAAGGAGACCTATTTCATGGAATCAGTAAATGCATCCCAACATAAAAAAGATGCTAATTTGTTGTTTCAATTGCTGGATAAAAAAATTGATGAGATTAGAGAGCAGAATGTTGTCCAAGTGATAACAGACAATGCTTCAAATTATAAAGCAGTTGGGAAGTTATTAATGGACAAAAGGCCATAACGGTACTGGACTCTTTGTACAGCACATTGTATAGACCTTATGTTGGAAAACATAAGGAATTTGAAGATATTCAAGGGGGCAATAGCAAAGGGTAGAAAAATCACAGGTTTTATTTATAGACATACTCATCTTCTTGAGGCTGTGAGGGCAAGAACTGGAGGGAATGAACTGATTAGAGCTGGAGTTACTAGGTTTGCTACATCTTTTTTGACTCCTCAGAGCATGTTGAAAAACAAAGATGCTTTGAAACAGTTATTTGTTTCTGATGATTGGATGAAGAGCAATCTGTCAAAGACAGAGATAGGGATGAAAGTATCTGAAACAATTCTTTCCACTCAATTTTGGAATAATGTGCAAGATTGTTTGAGAGCATCACAACTCCTTGTTATTGTATTGAGACTTGTGGATGGGGATGAGAAACCTGGAATGCCTGAAGTGTACCTGACAATGGAAGAAGAAAAAAAAAAGGATACAATTCAACTTTGTTGATAAAGGAAGACTTCGGAAAAATGTGGTCATTATTATTGAGAAGCGCTAGGAGTGCCAGATGGGGCGCCCTTTGTATCTTGCGGCTTTGTTTCTTAATCCTAAGAAATTCTTTGAATACACAAAAAATGATTTTGGTAAACAAGGGAAAATACAAAATGCATTCAATGAAGTACTTACAAGAATGGTATCTGACCCAAATTTGCAAAACAAGATTTCTAGGGAGGCATCTACTTATAAACATTGTGAAGGTGCATTTGGACTAGAAATGGCAATCAGACAAAGAAATTTTATGAGCCTCTGTAAGTAATTTATGACTTTAAAAGAGTTGTTTAATTGTTTAACTACTATTTACAATGGTTTAATTTATAATTTATACTTTTTAGTGAAATGGTGGTCAACACATGGAGGAGATACCGAAGATCTTATGAAGATTGCATTCCGTATTTTAGGCCTATGTTGTTCCGCTTCTGGTTGCGAACGCAACTAGAGTACATTTGAATCTGTAAGTACTAAAAACTAAGTACAAAATTTATTTTTTAAATATTAGAATTTTTTTTTTGTATCTATTTTTAAAGAAGAATGACATTCTTCATTGCTTATAATTTCAGATACATACCAAGAAGAGGAATAGACTAGAACATCAACGTTTAAATGATCTAGTTTATGTCCAATATAATCGACGTCTTCAACAAAGGTTTAGGGCAAAGCATGAGAAGTCAAGACCTTATGATCCCCTAGTGCTAGATGACTTGGACTGGAGTTCTGAGTGGATGATTAGCCAAGAAGAGGATATGGTCCATGATAACCTCACGTGGGGAGATGTAAATAGAGCAATGGATGCATCAACATCTGCTGGGGGGCACATTAAAGTAACAAGAGCGCAATCATTAACCAGCAATGTCTACACACATCGTGTGAGGGGAAGGGGTTCGGTTGAACTTGAAGATGACTCTGATGGAGAAGGTATTGAAGAAGAGAATGTTAATAATGATGATGAAAATGTTGAGGGTGATTTTGGTCTGAGGTCTGAGGGTGATAGAGAAGGGGAGCAGCAAGAACAACAAGTTGACCCTTCTCTATTTGCTGATATTTGATGTTTGATACTTAAAGAATTTGAATTTAGTTATGCATTGTTTTTATTGAGTTGTTTATTGCATTGCCTAGGACCTATGTTGATTTTAGACATTGAAACTATGAGTATTTCACTGTTTCCCATCTTGTTGGCTCGTTGCATATATTTTTAATGCAAGATTTTTAATATTTATAATTTATGATTTTTTGACTCCCCCAAGTAGGTGTAAGATTCAAAAACCTATATCATGTCAGGTATCATTCGGCATCTTTGCCACTGAACTATTAAGGAATAGAGGTACATACAGTCTATACATTTATTTTAGCATCATGGAGGTAAGTAGGTAACAACAATATAATATTTATGGAGTAATTTACATCTTTAATTCTTTACGTGCATTATAGACTTGCACTCTTGTTTCTTATTTTATATGCTATTATGTTCTTAGTTTATTACTTTGTGATTTTTTTTAATTATAATTATGTTTTTTTAGTTCTTACATTTTATACTTTAATCATTCTTTGTTTATTAAATAGTTAAATATTAGTTCTTGATGTAGCATATTGTATTATTGTATATAATATATAAAGAATAAACATAAATATAGCATTGATATTTTAAGCAAAAAAATACACTAGGAACGCCTTGGACGCCTAGGCAATGCCTAAGCGGATTGTAGGTGGAGAATATTTTAATTGCATATTTAGATTTCCAATTGTTGTACTAAGCATACATTAGCAAACTATCGTCCACAACAAGAAAGACTATTTATAATTTTTTTTTTTTTTTTTTTTTTTTTGTGAAGCCAATTCATGGAATATGTGAAAAGGGATAAAAATAGGCAGCACAAAAAAATTGGGGTCAAAAAAACCTTTTTTGGGCCTCATAACCTTGGTTTTGATTTTGACCCAAAAAAATACCAGGTTTCGACCAAGTTTTGATCAAAACCCAATAAATTTCAGTTTCAAGGCTAGTTAAAACCGACCACGAAACCGAGATTTTGAACCTAGGCCCTTACTTAACAGCTCGAGTTTTTAGGATAAGAAGTTGTAACATTGTATCAAAGCCAGGAGGTAGGGTGTTCAATCCCCGGTAATTGCGAGGGGTTTGTATCGTGTATTGTTGACTTGTTGTGCCCCTTTGGTGCCACGTGATGACAGGGTTTGTGTTCTGTATAGTGCCCCTACTCATTGTGTCCCCTTGGTGCCACGTGATAGTGTCACGAACAGAGCCGTGTGTGGCCTATATGTGTGGGGGACGTTAATGCGTCAATATAGACATTGTTGTGACCCATTACGGATCGAGCTTTTAGGATAAGAGATTGTAACAACTTTTTTCAAATCCTTGTATGGAAAAATCAAGACATTGATCAATACCAATCAACTTCCTGAATTCTTCTTTCAAGTTCCATTTCCATTACTTCCTTAGTTTAGTTTAACATTGGTTGCAAATTGTTGCTTTTCCTTGTTGGCAAATGGATATTTATAGCCAAGAGTTAAGTCTCTCATCCAAGAAGTCCAATTCATATCAGCCACAGATCATATCATAGGAATAGTGAGAAATCGATCCTACCTTAGCCAAATAACCTGATAATCCCTATTAAGCATATGTTCAGGTTTCTTTAAGATTGTGTTATATTGAGCAGGGTGCCCCCCCCCCCTCCCCTTCCCCACATCAATCCTATATCGTAAATGGTGACTTTCTTATTTTGACCAAAATTTAGTCTTAAATCATTTTTCAAATTTCTTGTGTCCAGTTGAGCATCTTACACCAGAAGTTTGGTCTTTGAGACAAAAATCCTATCTATTTAAATGAAGAACCCAAGCATAACAGCATATAAGGTGGTTTAAAAACAAAAGTGAAAGGAGTTATTTTAAAGCATTTTCACACAGTAAAGAACATAGATCAAATCAATTCTTAAAAAAATAAAAATAAATAAGTCAAGCTGAATCATAAGATCCAAGGGAAACTGGAAGACACACACACACACAGAGATTAAACAACATACTAGATGGTGTTTGCGTATATACTTTGCTGTGCTTCCATTGTCATTTACCAAAAGAAGACCAAGTATCTGCATCAGCAAGTGAAGCACAATGAGATAAAATATTGAGCATCCATGCAACTTGCCACTTCGGATTTTATTGTTACTGAATAAGTATCTGAAGATTGATGTAACGTAACCACCTGCATGGCATGTCGATGAAGCTGAATCGTATGCAAGGGAATAAGGCCCTGATTAAATCGAGAAAAAACAATCAAAGACCCAGTTGCAACCATCTGAAATAGTAACTGAAGTGAATCATCCTCAATTAAACTCTGTGCAGCTGAAGGATGGTTCGCCAATGCTTTCATAATATGCACAATACTTCCCTCAACCTGCAAAGCAAAAGCTTCTCAGTTACCAACACACATTTCTTACTCTTACTCTTTATCATCTCATGGAAGTCATCAATGACATCATAACTGTACCAGTAAATTCTGCGTGATTATTCTGGAAAGCATTTTAAGTAATCATATGTTATCTTTCTGATTTACATGAATTATACATTACTAAATACTAGAAATGGTAGAACCATTCCAGTATTTAGTATGTATATTAGTGAGAACACAACAGACATGGTCTATTTAAGCAACGCAGCCCCTTTTTTTTCTTAATTTTTTAATCAGATACGGAACATGTTAAGATTCACTTTTAGGCTTTAACAACTCTATTTGTACCTGGCTATACTTTGGCACCAATTTGTAATGAATATTGATATTTACATGCTACAAATTTGTTTTCATAAATAATAAATATTTATTGGAAAAATAGTGTGGCTGGCATCCCTAAGGCCTACGCTTTGCCTTGCATCTCGCACCTCAGGTGTCAGTAGGCCTTTTTGCCTCAAGTGCACCTCACACCATAAACAACTGTGATCTCTAGAGTGGTAATGCTAAATCTTCTAAACTTTTCATAATTATGTGAAGGATAAGTTGATATTTCTTGAATTATCGATCAATCCTTAAAAGAGGTGCCTCACTAATTAAAACAAACAAAGACTTTCATCAATAACAACAACAAAGCCTTATCCCAACTAAAAGGGGTCAGCTATAATTCATAATAAATAAAAGGACCGTCTACAAGTATTCTTGCCCTCCAATCAACTCTGTTTGATTATCATTGATACAAGGCCTAACTGCCTAAGCTATGCATGTCTTTCCTCACAACCTCCCCTAGAGTCATCTTAGGTCTGCCACTAGCTCTTTCATCAATTTACCATATTTTTCTGTAGTGAACTCACTTAAGATGTAATTCTGATTTTCAACATTTTTATCAATTCATTCAATATTTATCTATAATTTGCTCCCCATTAAATATGATTTGTCTTTTTCACTTGAAAAACCTAAAGAGGGTGATATGATCTGTTTGACTTTCTATATTTTCGCCATTAATTTGTTGGATGGTGTTAGACAACAGGACCAATTCAGTAACCTTCAATGTCACCCAGCATCAGTGCATCAGTTGCAGACTTCTAAGTAAGAAATGGGAAACATTTATTTCTGATGTAAATTGACACCAGTCTCCAAAGAGGTTGCTTTTTCTACATACACTTTGCCTAGTATCTTGCAATTGTGGCTTATTCAAGCATGTTTTTGTACTTACCCCATACATTTTCTATTTATCTAACATGTTTTTACACTTTTTCTTCAAAAAAAAGAATTAAGTAAACAAAGAAAGAAACAAAAACCGAAGCCAAGGAGAAAAAATAATGGTCTGAAACTTCAAATCTGCTCAACTGGATTACTAAATGAATTATCAGTAGTCAAGAAACAGTATTTCCTTAAAAGAATCAGAACATTTGGCCTTGCTGAGTAAATGGAATTAGAATGGACTGAATTTAGTACAAATAAGACACAAGAAAGTTTGAATTTAGTATGTGAAAAGACTCTGGAAGTAGGATTCACCAAGCCACGAAATTCAGAAGAATGAACCAAAGTAAAAGACTTGCAGAACCAGACACTAATGCTTTCTCAGAATGCATTCTGGGCCTAGAATGCATTCTGAAATGACAGAACACAATTTGGAATAGATTTCCCATGCCGAAATCCTAGAATGCAACCATAACAAAGCCCTTTCTTGAACATGCCCACAAGCACATTCTGTGTTCTGGACCATGAATAAGAATGGCTGATGGGCTCATTCTGGCAAAAATGTACTAAAATATTAAAGCGCAAGTGTTTGATTCAATCCAAAATAATATTTTTGTTATTTGAACTTTAAAACAAAAGAAAACCTCTCTCCAACATTTGAGGAAAGGGAGAACTAGAGAGAAACTCCTCTTCCTCCTTCCCTAACTTCGACAAGCGGCAAGTCCCACTACATTTGCAGGAACAGATGGCTGCCATTTCAGCTTGGCATCAGCGATTCTAGAGTAGGAGAATGCAAATCAAAGAGGACAGAGACAACAGTGACAGCAGCAACATAGAGGACAACTCTGTTTCCCTCCTTCCCATCTTCCGAACAATTGACAGTTAGAACCTTACACGAAGCATTTTGTACCATGATTTGTTCTGTATACATGTAACATTCAGCTTGGAATAGAAGTACATTTTTGTACATTCTATTTTAGAACTACGCCTGAGGAATGGGACTTCCTGCCAGTAAAACAACAGTAGACTAGAAGAGGATAAGGAGAAGAATAGAAGCAGCCAGAATTTATGAAAATAAGCCAGGTTTTTAACGTAACTTTGTATGAATTCAGTGTTTCAGATGTATTCAGACCTAGGAAACTGGGAACGATAAGGCGGTCATCTAATACAATGTCTTAAAAAGATAACCTTTCTCTTGAATTCCATGATTGTTTTCGTGAGCATTTTGATGAAATGCCCAAAAGGGATTGGTCTAAAGGAATGTGATAATTGATTTGGCCTGCTAGTTGTTCAAATAACCTGGGAATTCTGAAATGGGAACATTGATCGATAATGGGTCCCACATGGACCACTGATTCTATCTAATGGAGTTGTGGAATCAGTTAGAGACAGAAGGTTAATCAAAATGGCATTCTCATTCTTATCAAAAAAAAAAAATGGTATTCTAATTTTGATGAATGGTAATGTCCATTCTCAAAATGGGAATGCATGCCAAACACTAAATAGGAATTTTTTAGTAATTCATTTTAGTTGTAAGTAGTTTCTGCTCTTTTTTGCTGAGAAGGATTATCAACCTTGTTGAAGGCCATTAGAAGGGCTATAGAATCTGTTAACTTTAGAAAATGCATAGCTTGATTTGAGTTGGAATCAGCCGACCCCGATTCATATTAATGCCGATTTCCAAAACCCATTCGGAATTGGTAACAAATGCAATTAGAACTTCATTTTTTTTCCCTGTTTCCTTCTTTTAGTCAGTAAAATAGCAGCAAATCAACGAAACTTACCTCCTATTTGTTGTAGCTAGATAGATTTACAGGACTTTTGAATAAAAAACTCCGAAAAATCAAAGATCCTTGGAAATGTTTGCTTCTTCTTCCCAATCCCATTTTCTAGAGTTTCATCCAATTCCTGACTGACTCCAATCATATTCAAATACGAATTGACAGAGAACGATCACATATCCAATTCTGGGTTTAAGACCTTGCTTCAAGGGACCTAGAACCCAGTAGTCATACATAATTTAAGGACTCGATTTACAGTTTCCAAGCGTAATTGCAACTAAGTTTGCCTCACTTATGAAACAATATTTTGTGTCTTGCATCACTGGCACCGCCCACAAAAACCATAAAGTCCTTTTAAATCCATTGCCAAACTGAACATGCTGAATCTATTTTTCCATTATAGTTAGAACAAGGAAACAGGTTCAGATCTCATACTTTCCCCAAAAGGCAATTATACGATACCAAAACAACTCATTTTTCCAATTGAATTGTGTTTCAAAAGCTAATAACATTATTTCTTTTAAAATAAAAGGCTGAAAAATAGAGGAAAACAACATGGTCACTATAACCTAGAAGAATGTTAAACAAACACTTCAACTATAAGAATTGCTACAAAACTTAGGATGCATGGCTAGTTGAGCTTAATAAGAACAAATAGCAGAGCATATGGTAACGCAAACGGTGAAAGAATGAAAACTACCTCAAGCCGGCGAACTTCTCCTATACCTCCATCATGACCTATTTCAAATTCTCTTTCTTCTGATTTGTTCGCTACTTGTTTTTGATTGGCCTCATCGGGGCTAAGAAGAGCACTGAGAATATGAATGAGGCAGCAAAGAATCCCAGAATCAAGGAGAGATTGTTTATCAATTGGCTGTAAACAAGACAAGGATATAAATAAGTTGGAAAAGGAAGAGAGAGCTGACATTATCTATTAATAAGCAAGTCTGTCATATTATCCCTCCGCCTGCTACAGGTTACTGATATAACTAAGCTCACACAATACAATTAATGCAGAATGCAGCAAATCAGCAGTTATACAGCAATATTCTTGGCACAAGTCCATGTCTAGTTAGTAAGTCCAGAGAAGAAACTCTGGATGCGTTTTATCTCCCACATGGCAGAATAAGGTGGAGCTCAAGTAATGCAACAAAAAAATTAAAAGGTGGAGCTCAAGTAATATGGACAAGGTGCCCACATCACCATTGACTTGTAGTAAGCTTCAGCACAAAGACTATGTGACACATGATCAAGTGGACAATTTCTTGGACAGGTAGAAAAAAAATTTCAACTCATAGTGCACCATAGTATTGAGTTTATCTTTGAAACGTGACACAATTGCCAATCCACATGGGTGAGGAGCCCCTATCTATCCAAGTCCAGGTATACCTGACACATAATCCATCCACTGATTTGACGACTAAAATACAAGGGGGAAAAAAACCATTAGATGGTATCCCATATGGTTGAGATAAGCCACAGAAACTTTTGCCATGTCTTTGTTTTTCTTCTTCAATTCTTAAAAGTTATTTTCTCTTGGGGGTAAAAAATTAATATAACAAATAAAAAGAAGACGAGATAGACAAACCAAGAAAGCATGCTTAACACATGAAGTTCTAAATGTCAACAACTTTAATAAAATCTTTTCTTTCCCATAGGCAACCCACAGTAAGGATCCCTTGGCATAACAAGAGCATAAACACGGCCAATTTACACCTATCTCACAATTGTAAGCAATGAGAAAGAAATATGATCGCAAACACATGAACATTTCCCATTGAGAGGATCAAAGGACCCCTTTGCAATATATAAATAGCAAAAACTACAGTACACAATAACACCTTCACACAATAAATGGGTTCTGGTATCATTTGCAGTTCAGATAAGGGAAAAGAGATGCTAGTAAAACCAGGTTTTTTGCTTTAACTACAATTGACCTGGCTGTATTGAGGTTTAGAAGACTAGAAGACCCTAGGGAAATTCTGGGGCTTCTCAGGGTTACCATGATTCTGAAAACAGTGCAGTCAAAGGGCATAAAAAACATTCACCATTTCTTTTAAATCAGGACTATTGAAGGAAAATACATAAAAGAAATGTATCAGTAATGAAAAAAATGCATCATTAAAGTATCTCCTTCAAGTTAATAAAGACAATATACATACCCCAGATACAAGAACTTCGATAGCATATAACAAATTTGAACCAGGACTGATGCCGTCCTGCACAAGAGTATCTATGAATATTAATTCAAAAAACATTTAAGTTTCAGGACATCAAAAACAAGGAAAAGCATTTAAAAACACACCTTTGTGACAATTGAGAAAAACTTCAAAACTTTAAGAGCTTCCAATGATCTTGTTTTGCTACTGATTTTCAACTTTTCAATATCTGTTACAAATGCTCTTCCGACAACAAAGGAGAAAATGTGTGTCTCAACCAACCTGTGAGTTGCCAGAAATTTGTTGGTCAATTAGATATGCGCAAAATAAGCAAGAATTAAAGAGAAGAAATTAAATTTTGACATTTTCCAGAAACATCCCAAGTGCATAGATTGGCAGTCAAAATAAAATATAATTCTTAAAAAAATAAAAATAAAAAATAAAAACCATATATTGGAAAGGCTCTTCCATGAGAAAAGGTAATGCAGATTGGGGAAAGATCTGCAAGTGGTGGGCCCTAGAGAGGGAATGGACAAGGGTCTGTTCTGTGACTGTCAACAGTGCCCGTGAACAGTGCCCAGGAATAGTACTTTGGAAGAAAGAAAAGAGAAAAGAGAGACAAGAGGAACCAACCTACACAAAATAAAACTTTAATTCATTCCATCAAATCATGAGGGGGAAGGGGTAGATTACAATCTTTAAAAAGGGATAATTACTATTACTCCCCTATACTCTTTTATATTTACTCAAACTCCCCTACCCCAAAATTCATTTTAGATTTCCCCAAGAAAAGCAAACTTCCACATCTCTTTCTCCCTGATAATTCAAAATTCCTAAAGTACCCCTAATCCCTTCCCATCATCCCCTCCGGCATCACCCCATTCCCACGGTGCTCTCCAACATCTCCTCATACCCCCCTGCTCAACCCTACCCGCACTTCCACCTTCCAGCGAACCACACCCCCCCCCCAAAAAAAACCCTATGGACCCACACCTGTATCAGCCCCCACCTCCACCCTCTTTTTGTACAAAACTTCAAACCTGAAGGAATAGAAACCATGGGTATTGAATTCATCTACCTTCGAACTTCAAAGACTGTTTTTTTTATCAGTCGGACCCCATTAGAATACAGCTGAGAGGTTCCCACATATTCTGATCAAAAATCACCTACGAAAATCAGTCTCTTCCCTCTCAACATTTCCATAATATTTTTCCAATCCAACTTTGGAATCTGACACCGATGTGGTTGCCACCGAGATCTGAGGAAATTATCATCAGGTTGTCCATTGATAAAGCAATTGAAGGCTTCTTCAACAAACGGGCATGAATCAAGTTGATAGGCTGGGGGCGAATCGTCGACAACCCAGTTACCATCATACAAATCACAAGAGCTCAGGTGTTTAGCCACATCGGTCTCCGTCATTGGTGAGTAGGTGGGAGGTTGGGGATTTTTCAGCTTCGATGGCGGTGGTAGGAGAAGATGCATTGACATCGCCGCAATCCTTAGGGTTCTTCAGTGGCTGTGGGGGTAAGCTTGATGGGTCTCTGTCTTTCTTGAGTGGAAGGTAGTTCTTTCAAATTGGGTGGAAGCAAAGCATGAATCAGAATCGCTATTTTTTGGGTAAGTATCGCTATTTTTTGGGTAAGTATCGCTATTTTTTGGGTAAGTATCGCTATGATTGTTTTATTTGTTTACAATGGATGCATTATCATTGCTACTGTTATTTCTATTGTTAGGATAGAAAATAGAGGTTGTATTACGAATGCCATGGGTCTCCAAGAAAGTGTTGGGATAAAAATGAAAAATAGAACTCGACCTGGAGAGAATCCGAGAAGCAAGAGTTGTAGCGATAGATGCCGGAGAGTTTTTGTTGAGGATGCCTGACAAGAGGAAGAAAAGAGCAAGCATGAAGACCAAGCCTGCTTAACGTTGAGTTCTTGACCTTGAGAGGGACCATGACAGATTTCACAAGAGCTCCACCGGAACAGAGGACAGGTATGCCATTGAAGTTGCTTCTTCTAGAACATGTGGAGAGGGCTTCTGGAGTAAAGTCCAACAAGTGAGGTGCGGAGGACGTAGGAGGCAATTATCAAAGGGGAGGAGAGGGGAAGGGATGGGAATATGGGTAATTTAGGAATTTATATTATCAATGGAGAAATAGAGGTAAAAATTACTTTACTGGGAAAATTTGAAAAGAAGTTAGGGGTAGGGGAGTAGTAATTATTCCTTAAATAAAAGAAGCAACTAGAATTCTAATCAATCTAAACTTCCTAAAGTGATAATCCAAGAAAAATAAAATGACTAAAAGACATAAAAGACTTAAAAGCTATCTAACAAGAAAAACTTCCTAACTAATAGCTAATGGAGAAAAAGGAAATTTCTCTTATGCATCGGACAAAGTAGGAGTCCTTAAACAACTCAAAATGTGAACCTTAACTAAACCTTATCAGCTACTAAAACTAAGCCACTAGTAACTAACCTTATCTACTAGAGCATGGGACCCACTACTAATTAAACATCTATTTCCATACACCCCTCTAAACCCCACTCTTGGGACCTATAATTAAGCCCATTACAAAGAATAATCCCAACAATAAAAGCCCAACCAAATCTAGTACTAAATCTTGACCCAAATTTAAACAGGCCATAAATTTGGGCTGCATTACTCCGCTCCGGTTCAAAAAAAAAAACTTGTCCTCGAGCTTTGTAGTGTGGAAGGAATAAGAAAATTTCAGATCGACTGCAATTTAGGTCGCGTAAGGGGCTGGGTGGAAATTTTCAGATCCCATGTTATGGGTGAGATCAGACAAAGTTTGATTGATGGATGCGACTGGGGGTTTTATTTTCTCAGACAGAAGTCACAGAACAGAGATGGTATCTCTTAGGTTGTGAAAACCCTTCTGGAAAGAGGGTTTTATGGATGGATTCGAGGGGGATCTCTGGAACACTGAGTGTAATGGCAGAACTTGTGGTACAGCAGCATGGAAGAACAAAATACCCCTTGAGAGGCCTAGGAAATCCACCCACAGACCAAAGAGGCAGGGGCTGGATGGAAATTTTCAGATCCCATGTTATGGGTGAGATCAGACAAAGTTTGATGGATGCGACTGGGGGTTTTATTTTCTCAGACAGAACAGAGATGGTATCTGTTGGGTTGTGAAAACCCGTCTGGAAAGAGGGTTTTATCGATGGATTTGAGGGGGATCTCTGGAACACTGAGTGTAATGGCAGAACATGTGGTACAGCAGCATGGAAGAACAAAATCCCCCTTGAGAGGCCTAGGAAATCCACCCACAGACCAAAAAAGCAGGGAACAGCTTAGTAGGTTAACTTGGAAGTAAATACTTCCTAAAAACAAACTTACAAATTCTGAACAGAAACTAAAACTCAGTTTAGTCTACTATCTACAACTGAGTTGCTAACAGACTCCTAGAACTAGGACAGAAATAGAAACTAAATCAGAAACTAAAATTACTAAGAAGCTGCTGCTGCTGCTGCTGCTGGAAACAACTAGAAGATTGCTGGACAGGGCAGAATAGCAGATCGATTAGGGTTTTCTAGCCCTTTTCTGCCTGCCAGCTGTATCAGTAGAATATGACCCCAAGTGGGTCACATGAGGCGTACAAGCCCTAGCTGGTCATGTTCGACATGAATAAGAACTATCTTGCCTACATAGAGTGGTAGATCTGTAAACCAGCTGCACTGAACTGAGGTCACAGCCCAGCTCTCCATTATATAACAAGACTCAGGCTCAGTCAGCCTTCTCACAAGTCTGACATGCCAAGCTCAGGGCCATGTCATTAAGATTTTGATGGGCTAGGCTCAGGCTTAGCATGAATGTGGATGCTGGATAATTGCCTGAACAAGGCAAGATGAGGTCAGGCTGAGGCTGAAGCCACAACAGTTCATACCTATCTCAGTATAGAGAGCTCAAGATTAAGTCCAGCTACCTTGTCTCCTCACAGCAAAATCTGCGAAGTTCATATTCTCCTATATTTCTTCTTTTAAATTCATTAAGGGGTCTAAGATTCCAAGAAAGAAAGCCTACATTAAAATAAAAAATAAAAAAGAGGGGGGGTGGCGGCGTAAGAGGTGTACGACAAATCCGGTTTATGAAAGGGCTAACGACCAGAAGAGAAGATCAGTTGACATGTATCTCAGTTGTGCTCATAGTTTCCATGGTGCCAAGATAATGATCCAGCAACTCATCCCCTTGGCGGTGCCAAGTATCATTCATAGCATATAAATAGGGATTTATCAGTAAGATGACAGACATTTTCCTTCAAATCTGTATATAAGTGAGGGATCACATTTAAAATAAAGAACTTCAATCTTTTTTACATCTAATATGAGTGGCCGATATATTTTAAAAAAAAATTTTATTTTCTCTTCTAACTTTAAAGTTAAATGAATATTAATATATTATGGAGGAAATAAACCCTAAGGACTTAAGGCTCATCTAAGAAAGTGAACACACTACACAGTTTTCTTATTATTTATGATGCCAAAATGATGGAGAGAGAACCCCAGACAAGCATAACTGTCAAGGCGCCAAGGGGAACCAAGGCGTTGGATGCCTGAGGCACCCACCTAGACGACCATGGCGGTCTATTTTCCAAGGTGCCGCCGCATAGACATCCAGACAACTATGCAGACAACAATACCCAAAAAAGGTGTCCTTGCTCTGCTGATTCTTCCCTCTTTTTTTTTTCTTTTTTTCTTTTTTTCTTTCTTCCTGTTTTCCTTCCATTTTCCATCTTCCCGCTTTCCCCCATTTTCCACCCTTTCACCCCAGATTTCTGGGGTACCTTTACAATAAAAAGACCGATCGTCTTGAGCCTCAAGGAACACCTTGTCACCAAGGTGTCAGGTAACTCCTGATGCCTTGACAACTATGACTGCTCATGTCTCGATCATTTTCATGCATAGAGAGGAGGGAAATGTATTATGCTTCTAACAAGTGGTCCTAAAAGCCTTGAAATGTACAAGACTAATATTGAATGAAGAGTACAAAACCAGGCTGAACGAACATAATTACATATTCATAGGTTACAGAATCCTGAGAATTATTTTTTCAACATTTATCAGTATATGTATATACATAGATATTTAGAAGCATATGTGCATATTTGTAGTATAAAGATGACTGCATGTATGCATGTAAGTATGACTATGTATGTATGTGCCTGTATGTATGTCCCTGAAAGCTAAACTGCTCCACGAAAAGGGAAGAACCATTTACATACATGCTAACTAATTGAGCTACATTAGAATGCTGCTTCACTAGTCTACAGAAAACATCTACAGCCATGTTCAAGGCCATTTCTTTCTCCTGCAAGGAAGATTTACAAGCCATTAGTACCCATAATGTTTGTTAGAAGACATAACGGAGACAAAAGGTTGTCGACAATCAACATGTCTAAAGACAAGACCTTTTCGGAGCTGGACGAGCGGAACTCTTCCCAAAACCTCTTGAAGTCCAACTCCAATTCATGTTTGTCTCTGCTTCCATGGAAACATAAAAAATTTGACAACATAAGGCATATGTAATGAATGTTTAAGAAAAAATGAATAAAACACAAAATTCTTGTTTGGCTACTTGCATTGTAAGAAATAAAAAGATAAATAAGAAAAGGTGCTACCAATGAACTCATAAGAATTGACAAACAAGCAAAACATGTCAAAACCTTTGAATTCAGAGATGAGAGATACTAGATGGTAGCAGGAACAAAACAAATTAAGTTACTCTTAAGTAAAAAGAACATTGTTCAAAAAAATTTCATGGCCCAGGTAAGCAGTCCAAACTTCATCCCCTAAACAAAACATAGCACAACCAGATCTATCTAATGAACTGGAGAAAATGGCATAAATTAAGATCTTCTGGTGACTATAATAGAACATATAACACCACAAGAAGATACTCCAGAATGAACACATAGTCCAATCAAAGAACCATGATGAAAGTCCTTCTACCATAACATCAATGAGGCAAATGCACTTGAAAGTCAAAATTGCAATGATAAGTGAAACAGTTCAAATCCAATGAGCCCACTTGAACTGCAGCTCTATAACTAAATTAACCACTTCCTGTGAATCATTGAAAAGTTCTCTTTTTCAAAATAACCAAAAGATCCCTTCTTTAGTTTAATGTGCAAAGAGAAGATGAAGAAAATGGCAGGGCCCAAATCTCCAATGAACGTCCCTGCCTAAGATAATAAAAACATGAATAAGCCACCACAACCTGTGGAAGAAAACGTTCTTCAGCACCATTTCACCACAAACCTTTTTCACAACCATCTGGGCTCAGCCATCCACAGCCGCACTATGCCCAGGACCACGAAATCACAACCAACAAAAAATTGGACATATTATGCAAGTAAATCTATAACTCTAGAATGGGCAATATTCTTAATTTAATTTCCAATACAGCACCACTGACTCTAAAAAGGCCATCACCTCCAACACGATCTAAACTGCACGGTCTGCACTACAAGCTTCCATTAGAAGGCTCCACCTCCTGAAAGAACTTGAAGAACAACAGACTTATGGCAATCTTCATCAATCTCAAAAGGTTCCCCCTAACAAAATCCTAAGAGATAATTGATGCTCTACTGTTGTTAGGACAACAACTAAATGCCCAAAAAGAACCCATGAGCTTGTCAATCAAAGGAAAGATCAGCTCCATGTGAAATGGATAAATGAACAACCACAGATACAATTTACATCATCCTAAAGCGCAGAAGAACGAAGATATAGGTTTCCTATAGGTCAACTGTTAGTAACTCAAACATAGTTTACTAAATATTCAAATATGATTTTACCTTATTTAGTTTGATCGTATGCCTATAACGTTATCCCGGTATACACAAACTCAAGAAGAGCAAGGAAAGTTTTAAAATTCCTCATAGCACCAACCTGACAGCTTAGTCACTAGCTCTGCAAGTGGAATTTTTTCCCTCTCTCTTATGATAAATAAGTGAAAACTGATAAGTTATGCTAACAATTAACCTATTCTCCTTTTAATATATATATAAGCACAACACAATTCTGTGAAATTGCCTTCTTAGCAAAAAAAGAAAATTCTGTGAAATTACCTCCTGTTACTAATGTAAGTTGCATATTTTATGGGGGAAAGGTAGTAGCATTTCAAAACAAGTAAAATCTATTTCTACCATACCAAAAATGAAACTCAAATCTGGCAGTATAGCAGACTATCTCAAGATCACACCTTTCATGATGCCACCACCTAATGCACTTTGGCTGAGCTCCAAAAAGGCCCATATATCTTTCTTTTTTCTTAAATCAACTCTTTAACAAGGACTGAATGACTGATAGTTAAAGCTGTTGTAGGAATAAGCAACCAATCCTATTTCTTATGCAGTTATTTCATTCTCCTCGAACTAATAAATGCCCGTTTAAAGTCTACAATAAAAACAGCAACAATTTCCAATACAATTTATCGTCAAGTAACGTAATAAAATGAAAATTCACCAATTCTGTTTCAAGTTTGCGTAAATCTGTGACCAGGACGCTCTAAACTTATTATATTACGTTCTCATTGCTCAACATAAACGCTTGAATAGTTGATGTTCAAAAAATAAACCAAGAAGAAGGTAAAGTACTCGCAAATGTGTATTTAATCAAGAAAAATCACATCTCCGCATGGATAAAAACAAAATGTGCAGAAAAACAAAATTAAAAAAAAAAAGAACCTTGAAGGGGACGAAGAAAAGTCATTTCTTGACGACGCAAAAGCTTCTGCAGCGGCGGCAGAGGGTGTAGTAGATGTCGATGTAGTAGGTGTTTGAGATAACCCGACCTTCTCCTTGAAGTCCTTAAGCAATGTAACCCATTTCATTTTTTACCGAGACGACTGAAACATGTGAGGATGTCATCCGAAGAAGCTCCTCCTCCAGAGATTCATTTCCCCTTGCAGAAACCCTAGATCAGGCCCTTCTAACACGAACTAGAAAGAAAGATCTCAAAGCTCAAAATCTCTTGTCTTCCGCTATATCTCCCACAAATCCTCTATCAAAAATTCTCTTAAAAAAAAAATGGTCTTACTCCATCAACACACAGATTCTTCAAATTGAGCTGATCGACAATCAGCTCGATCTGATTGTCCGTTTTCCAATCTGCTTCTCTGTATAAAATTCTTCTTGAGCTTCCTCTGTTTTTCTTTCTTTTTATGTAATTTTTTTTTTTAAGGTTTTGTTTTCCAAAGTGGAAAATAAATGGATTTTGGCTAATAAAACGCGACTTCTGTTGAGAAATAAAGGCGCTTAATAGCCTCTGCCTTCTCCCACTGACTTCCCTTGGAAACTTCCTAACGCGCCTTTCTTTCTTTCTATATCTCCTCTTCAGACCTTTCTCGTGCCACGTCAGAGTGGGTCCACGTCTCTTGGATTCTCCACGTGGCATTACATGATGAAGATACTAGACGTGTGACCCTCTTTCTCATATGTCGTTCTTTCACGCTCCTCACTTCCTCACCGTCTCACCGATGCTCAGCCTGTCCTGTTGTCTTCTCCCCCAGATCTCTTTTCAGCTCTTCTTATTAAAATTATTTTATTGTGAAATTACTGATGTAACCCTTTCTTATTAATTAATTACAAATTCACAGGAAACGGTACACCTACACTACTGTAGTAGGTAAAAGAGAAGGGTTATCCTCACTTTGTGGCTTTCATGTTCAATTTTGGAAACCCTAAATCCAGTTGCAAGTGATTGCTTGAAGGGAAAAAAAAAAATTCTGCAATGCTAGTGTGGGGATTCTTTTTACGTTTCTCATATTCTATTATTTTCTCGCTCTTTTCGACATTCTCTCTTCTTGGACCTTGTAGCCCCATTGATGATCTTATGCCTCCATTGATGTAGCGAGAGAGATTTTTTTAATAGCTGATCCAGTGTTATTTCCTTCTAATTATGTGACTCGTTTCATTTTAGTTACTTGGAGGGATTAATTATTGATAAATTCCTTGTGGAGATCATACCCTAGATAGATTGAACAACATCTCATCAAATTTTATAATTTAAAATAAGGTGAAAGATTTCATACACGACCGTGCACATACACAAAGTCTTTTGATTGACATGAAGGAACAATAGTTGATAAGAAAATATTTGTTAATTTTTCGTATATGATCTCCACCATGCTAATATACCCATGTTATAATTAAGGGTATCAATTCTGAATCGAAAATGGGAAGAAACTGTTTATATGGACCAATTAATTGAAATTGATAAGAAACTGATAGACTGATTGTTAATCGATTCAATTTTGGTTTAGAGAATAAATTATTAATGGGTTTGATTTTGATTTCTACTATAAGATAACCGATTTACACCCTTAGCTTCAATCCCACAATCATAGTAAACCAACATGTACAAGTGATTACCACATTATACTAATTAAGTATATGTTGATGGCGTCTAACTAAAGGTGTCAAAATGGTATCGAAGCTATATCATACTGTTTATTCTGAGACTATCAACAGAATAATAATCAGTACGACAATGACATGTATGCAACTTGATACTATTTAATAAACGATAATGTATCGGTATTATCCTATTACCATTTTGTATCATACCATTTATACCATTAGATTTAGAGTTTCGGACTCAATTCATTTGCCCTTTCAATGCAAATATCTTCATATTTTATCCGAATTAATAAGTGTAATAATCAACATCACATGTACATGAAGCAAATCACTACCACATTGGCTAAAATGAATTTGATGCATTTAATAATATATAAATAAAAGATGGCACAATGAAATTGTTTACCAAAACTATACCATAATAAATAATAATGGTATAATATTGATATGCATTTTGAGATATTGTTTAATAAATGGTACAGTAAGGACATTACCCCATTACTTATCTTACCAAATCAAAATCATATCATTTGACACCCTTAGTTTACCTTTGAATTGATCATATTGTTCACTGCCTTTTTTTCTTAACAAATTTTACAATCACACAAGTTTACTCCTCTAACTTACTTTACATATAGAGAGAATGACATGGCAAATATGTGGAGTTTTTTTGAACTACAATTTGAAAGATTTATAGGCTATAATTCCCTTTCATAATTTATTTGTGGAAAAACTATTTCTAAATGGTGGAATGAGAAAGCATACCAGCATTCTACTCTCATTCTCTCTCTTCCCTGCCCTTATTGAGGGATGTGTTCACCTCCCCCTATTGGACCTCTCTCCATTGATTTGAGAACCCTTGCTCTTTAATCGTTTAGTAAAATCAATGACCATTGGTTTCAATCGTATTCAACTTTATGTAGAAATAAATTAAAAAAAAAACAATGTATACGACAATCAATGCAATATTAAAAAAAAATTATTCTTTTGTCAAAATACAAAATACTTATAAACACTTACAGTGAGGATTCATTGGTCATTATTACAATTGTATGATTGTTATAACATTCATAATCCTTCAACTCTTAATAAATTAAGTGTTATTTCAAAATTTAAAACTAATGGTAGTACTAGTAGAAATTTTATATGAGATAGTAATCATTATAATGAAAATAAACGTTTGATTAAGTTATGTTACACCACTTTATGGTTAAGTAATTTGATTCCTCCCACCTCCCTAATACCTAAAAAAATTGAGTTTTCTTACATTAGGTCAACTCCCTAAAACCCTAAAGTCTCCATAATTCTCTTGTAAACTAGGTGATCGGAGAGTGGATATGATTTTTTCCCATTTTTATTATTATTCAAATTAAATTTTTATATGACACAACAATGTCAACAATTTTAAAATTCATACATTTGAATCTATAGTGTTTATGAAAATAAAGAAAAATAAGATCATGAATTCAATTCTCCTTAAGACTATATCTACCCCAAGAAAATGTAGGTTTTGAATATATCTTAACTATCAAGTAGAGTTCCATGCATGTTTGTTTCTTTCTCTTCCCCTACATTGAATTTTAGATGGCAATGGCATGGACTATCTTATCTTATTTGTTTATTTGAAAAAGAAATTAAAAAAAAAAAAGAACATAAAATGTAGGGAAAATTACTCATACCATCCTTGGACTTTGGTCCAAATACATTTACTATCCTAAAGTTGACAACAACTACATATACTATCTCTAAATCTCAAACCTTGTTACACAGAGAACCACAAATTCTGATGTCTATATAATGAAATTTTTTTAATATCCAAAATACCTTTATGAGTATTGTAAAAGGACGAAATTAGGTTTTTTTTGACTTAAAACCCTTTACCCTTTATCTTTCTTATCTTCTTCTCTAGCAACGGCGATGGTTAAAAAATATAGATACACACATGAAGGTGGATATCGAGCGGCGGGAGAGGAGACGACTTCTTGCAATAGACAGTACAAAGCGATTGCACTTCGGCCTCTACTATCTTTAATCTTAAGCAAAAAAGGGCCTTAGTGCTTCTTCTTCTTTTTTTTCTTGCGGGTTTGGAGGAAAATGAAGGAAGGAGGACGGTCGAGCACCATTTGCAAGAACTACATAGAAAATCCCTAAGGTTTTTCGGGAATTTTTTTCTTCTACAAATAGAAAATCCCAAGTATAAAATCCCATAAATATATGCAGACATAGAAATAGTAAACTGTTTCATCTCAACAGGAACTAAATGCACCAATGGTAGATAATTCCTGGAAGCTGAAGCTATAGCATTTTGATGTGAGCTCAAGCAACATCGAAGTGAAGGCGTCAGGATGTGAAAATCCAAATATAGCTGTACGCAGCTTGTTGATAATGTGGATTTGAAGGCCAATCAGCCCTGGGAAGCTTTCTTGTTGTGGATATCTTCTGCGGTTTAGGAAATTTTTACTCCCATATTTTCTGAGAAGTGGTAGCTAGTAGATTCATGGGTGCCGCCGATGCAGCTCCCCTTTCTCTCTCTCCTCACCCCCTCCCTCTACTTCGCCCTCTCTCGTAGCTCCTCTCTGTGGCCGCAGACCCCCTCACCCTTATCACTTTTGCCATCGTAAAATTTTTTAACTTCACATAAAAGCCCTAAGGTTCCCTTTGTACTGCTCCTGTTGGTGGGAAAGACTCATCAATGAACTCATACAGATGCAATTATTACAACTAGCACCGGAGAAGTCCGGTGTCTAGAAATTTAAAGAACACAATGACACTACTGCCCTGTATAAATAACCCCGGCTTCCCCATATCCGTCTGAACCAGAGACACCATCGGAGCAGTTTTATTGACCTTGCCACCCAACCCCCTCTCTCTCTTCCTCGACAATTGCATTAAATGGGATAGGGGTAACTTTAGTGTTTCATTTGGAAACTGATGCACGTCTAACGGTGACAAAACAAACAATACAGGAGGGAAAGAAGAGGGCCCATGCGAGTGGTGGAGTAGAATGTTTGGCAGAGGACGATTGCACAGATGCCAGAGAAAAGAGCGGTGACGCCTTGGATGCACATCGTCTCCTCCCATGATTTTGGGAGGACGCAGCAACCCAATTCGGATAGCTGCCACGTGGTTCTCGGTTGAATCTGAGACCCACGTCTGAGTCGACAACCCCTGTCGGCTCGGCTTGTCGGCTGGGTGTCGGCTCGAACGTGGGTCTCGGATTTACTGAGAGCCACGTGACGGACATCCAGGGCAGGTTGCCACTGTCCTCCCAGGACAGGATGCGGATCCTGACGCCTTCGGTATGGACGATATTATTCAATTGTTTTTATTTATGGGTTTTAGGGATAATTTTGTAATTATATTATTTTTTTCCAAAGGTTTAAAATGACTTTTTTTCGTTTTGTTACTAAATGCAATAAGGATATAATAGTCCAAACAAATCAAAAGGGTAGTATGTATAATTGTTATCAACTTTAGGATGTCTCTCTTTTATAATCAAAGACCATAAATGATATGAGTAATTTACCCTAAAATGCAAGTAAAAAACATCCAAAGTCTAACATGCAAGCCTTTTTTAATCACAACCTTCTAGAGGACTCATTAAAATGAAAATTTTTTAATAACAAAAATGTGCAAATTGAAATTGAATACTATTGTATAGATCCAGATTTCTTTCCCACTTTCTTTTTTTTAAGTGAAAGAGGGTTGCAAGCATGGATTTATGAATCAGGTTGGATGAGTTGATCCCGTGATTCGTGTCAGTATAGTTGGCAAGGGTCAGTTGCTGGGGTTTTAAGTCATTTTAGAAAATTTTGGGATCAATCCCAATTGAGATCGGTTTAGCCATTCCTGAGTCTGTGCACTTGAACCATGATCGCAACGAATTATTTGATTTTTACTTCATAATAAATAATAAAAAAAAAATTGATTCATAAGCTTTTAGGCAAACTAGCTAACAATGATGTGGTGTATCTTTTTATCTTATCCAATCATTAGCTTGTTTTATTGATGGGATTTGTTAAGCTTAAGAGGCCAGACTTTATTTTTGATATAAACCTTTATTATTGATTTATGTATCTATATATTTGTTCTACATAAGTATAAACCACTTAGATCATAAATAGATTTATTATAAGGGAGAATCTCCTATATATCATTTCTTTTATCAGTGCTTAGGTGGTCGAAGATTTATATTATTATGATAATCAATAAATAAATCCTTAGATAGACCAATCCGAAATCATGCTTGATTTACTAATATTAATGAAAATCATGCTTGATTTACTAATATTAATGAATAACGTTGAATAGATCCATTAATTTATTATTGAAACTTTTGCCCAATAGCCCTATGCACCAATGGAAGCAGTAAGACCAACCAAACAATTTTTTTATATTTATAAAACAGAAATTCATTCATCTGGAATAGAACAGGTCACAGTCAAAGCATCAATCCAATAAAGATCATGAAGCTATAAAGATGAAATAGGCTAGTTCGTCATCCTCCTCAATGACATGGCATTCCAGCAAGGAGTGAGCCACAATATTAGTCTCCCATAGAATAAAGCATAGGAACAAACATCATGGAAGCAAGATAAATAATATCATCACTAATCATGAGTTGAATCTTCAAATCACATGGTAGAAGAGGATCCCAAATATTCAAGGAAAGACACTCCCATTCCAATTTAATCCATAAAAAACAATTCTCAAGAACAAACTTACCAACCAAACAATTGAATCCTAGCAAACATATTCCACCTTCCCTTTTGCAAACCCCTAATTGCTTTAAACTAGGATATGTTCCAAGGAAGGAAAAAACAAAGAAAAAGAAAAAGAAAAGCAAAATAAAAAGAAAAAGAAAAAGAAAAAGAAAAAGAAAGAGAGAGAAAACAAGTGGGGGAAAAGGGAAGTGCCAGAACATAAAGAACAAGAAAAAAAAGAAGAAAATGAGATGCAATTGTTGTTCCATTCCCATGGTGAGTTAATGGTGTTAATTTGGTACTGGTATTGGATATTGAAATCGAAATTATACAAAATTATCATATCGAATCAAATTCTATTAGAATTGATATGGTAATAGTATGGAAAAATAGAATCGAAACTGATATGGTATAATATCAATGTTATGTACCAAACTAATCAATATGTACTGAATACCAAAATCATACTGAAGCCAAACCGAATACATACCAGTATAAATTTATACTAGTTTTTCACTCTTATATACCCAATTTTTGTATGAAAATCATATATATAATGAACAAGAAACTATATATATATATATATATATATATATATATATATATATATATATATATATATATATATATATATATATATATATATATGTTGAATAAAAACTGTCTATATATATATAGAATAAAAACCATACAGGGTTCAGTATGGTTGATAATAGGGTTCAGTATGGTTAATGATATGAATGGAACAGAAGTCAGTACGGTATAGTATCAGTATCACTATTTTTTCTTCTATATCGTACCGGTGGAAACCCTCAGTCTTAAGATTCTAATTCTGCCAGAATTGGTCAGAGTTTGCCAAAACTCATTGGAATTGGTCTAAACCAAATAAAACTCTCGATTTTTAAATCAAGAATCAACCTGCAGAATCAAGAATTGAAGCCAGCTGATTCCTATTCAAATCGAAGATAATAGATGAACCGATTCTAATAATCCAGTCTGAACCTAAAAACATTTTATTTTGCCATGTTAACGAATGAGAGTACCATGCTTGTAAGATATTTTTATGGGCTTAATTAATTATAAGGTTAGTTAATTCAGTGAGAGTCTAGTTACGAGTAAACCGGTTTAAGTATGATTAGAGATGGACCAACTTGGTCTACTGTGGGACTGGTCTAGGGTTGGGGGTGGTATTATAAATACCAATGGTTAGAGTTCCCACAGTCACGGTGTTATTTTCTTCTCCTGTTCCCATACGCAGAGAGAAGGTCAAGGGATTCCGACAGGTTGTGGAAGACTTTAATCCAAGCATTCAAATCAAAGAAGGAAAACGATCGAAAATCAATCTACAGCAAGAGGTATATCTCTAATCATCTCCTTTCAATACCCATTGTATTCTAGTAATCTGTGTAGTGTGTTTGTCAGGCTTCATGGAAAATCCCATGGGAAAACCCAAAGAGGATCTATCTAAAAATTCTTACAGTGGTATCAGAGCCTCCTACACAAATCTAGAATCAATGGAAAAGTATTGTTAAATCTTTATGTTTGATTGGATTAGAAAAGGGAGAGATTTTTCTCCTAAAATTCTCTTCGAACCTGTCTAGGGTTTGAACCTTGAAAAAAAATTTCGGACCACTAAAAGCAAAATAAATTTTACAGTATTGTAGGCCTCGGAAAGACGGAGCCGGCGACATAAAGTTGGTCGCCGGAAACTACCCGACGCGCCCTCACGCGCCGCCTGAAAAGGCAAGTGAGATCCATGCGCCGGGGTTGGAAAAAAAAAAAACTCTGACGGTGCCGAGTCATCGCCGGGCCGACTCGACGCCGAATCGTGAACCCTAACGGGTTCCCTGGGTTGACTCGGGCTGAGTCTACCCAGCCCAATGCGCCAGGCCCAGACCAGTTCAACCAGGGCTGGCCCAGCCCAGGCCCAGTACAGACCGGGCAAACCCAGCCAGGCCAAGCCAAGGGAGGCAGACCCGATCCGAATCTGGGACGGGTCAACCCGATAACCTGACCCATCTACACAGGAATTTGACCCGATAACCCAGAATCTGACCAGTCTTTTGACCCTAAAACCCGCTCCGACAACCTGAGATTTTGACCCGATAACCCGGATTGTGGGTTGGTTGGACCGGAGGTTGACCGCCGGTTTATGGTTCGGTTTAAGGTCCAGACCGTTTGGTTTGGCCTGGACCAAAGCATTGAAAAAAAAAAAAAAAAAACTCTGACGGCGCCGAGTCATCGCCTAGTCGACTCGGCGCTAAATCGTGAACCCTAACGGGTTGGCTGGGTTGACTCGGGCCGAGTCTACCCAGCCTAGGCGAGCCAGGCCCAGACTAGTCGCGCCAAGGCTGGCCCAGCCCAGGCCCAGTCAGGACAGGGGCAAACCCAGCCAGACCAAGTGAACAACCCGACCCGCCGACCCGATATTGTAACCTGGTAACCCGATCCCGCGACACGGGAATTTTGGCCAGGTAACCCGACCCGGGATTTGCTGTTAACCCGAATCACCGACCCGGGATTTTGACCCGAAATGTTGACCCAAAAATTAAACCGAACCCGGATGAACCGGTCCTAGCCGGTTCAGGATTCAAGAATGCTTAAAGCCAACTTTGAACGGCAATTGTGAGAACTAGGAGCGTCGGATTTTGATGCGGTTTTTTACGTTGGTTTCGTATTTTGATGCTCTACAGTTTGATACATAGTTTGATATAATTTGATGATTTGAGGAATTTATTTTTGATTAAAAGGTGCCCCAAATTAATCCGATTTGTAGTTTTCTACTTATTTATCAGTTATTTTTGCACCAGATGCATGTAGAAGGTTATGTGTGCATGAGATTTTATTTATTGACCCACAATGTGCTGCAAAATAGGATTTGGGGATATCATTGTGGAATTGGATGGAAACCACCAAAGTGGTACACCTAGTTTCATCATGATGTCTTCAAATTCAAAGTTCATGTATTTGTAAATGCTTGTGTAAGGACAATGTACACTCAAAGGTGGCATTGTCAAGTTTTGATCAAATTAAGGTTTGTGGGTGTCATGTGAAGATTGAGTGGAATCCGTCAAAGTGGTACACTCAGTTCCATCATGGTAGTCCTCAAATCCTAAATTTGTGCATTTACATATACAATAAAGGATATATTTTAATACACTATTCTTCATGGTGTGAAAAACAGCTAAGAAAGTCAGTGTTAACCCAAAGGTGGCATTGTCAAGTTAAATGTATGTTCATGCACATGAATTGAAAGAGTTTTGACTTTAGGGAGTCTCATTAACCCAAAGGTGGTGGGATTTTCGAGAATCATTATTCTTTCAAAGTTATTGCACAGAAACTGAGAAGATCACTGCATGTTCATCCCAAAGGAGAATGTATAGTTGGTTAACTCTTGAAAAAAAGATATTTATTTGCATGAAAGATTTATATGGTTAATGCAAGTAAAAGGTATGTGTATGAGTCTTCAGTTTTTTGATACTGTATTTAAATTCATACACTGATGTGCTCATCCAAATAATGATTGTCCCAAAGAATGTTTTGATATCTATCTTTTTCTCTTCCTAGGACAAAGAATAAAATTCTTATGAAAAGATTGGAGACTAGTCTAGGATCGTTTGACCTAGATGTATCTTTCATTGTAGTTTACATAAGTTGTGAGGTATTCAACTATTGAGGTTATGTGTAGTAGTATTAAGATGAGAAATATTACAAATGGATTATCTAAGAAAAATCCAAAGGATAAGAATAATATTTTAGAGGGGATCGGAAGATAGTTTATTAACCTATTTCTCTAGTACAAGTTATGCTGGAAATGGTAATGTAAGAAAATATTTTTGGGAGCTATTAACTATCACTGAAAAGCTCAAGGACAATGAGACCAATGTAATTGATATATTAAATATATTTCATTCCTTGTTAGAAAATATATATTCAGATCTAGGTGGCTTATATTACCAAAGGGGAGAAATAGCTAGTGATAAGATTATTATTGGGTAACTCCATGGCGGATTACTCAAAGATGGATAGATTGACCATAGATAGGTGGTTTAACTAAATACTGTTAAGCCAGATAAACATATCTAGAAAGAGATAATGATTCAAGAACTCTCTAGGTATTTAGGGTAGGAGGGTCTTGAAAACTGTTGGCTTGAATATTGTAAAGTTTCTTTTACATTCAAATGTTTTTTCTGCTCTTGATTTTACTTAGTTTTATGTTTATTGTTTGACTTAACATATTGTTCCCATATTAAAAATATAATGATATTATTTGAAATATCGGAATGTAAAGTTTTTCTTTTCAATTAAATTGAAAGAAATTATGCTTATGATGTTGTAAGGTAAATGACTGCATGTAATGTTGATCGTATTTGTTAAGTGATGTGGTGAATAGTTTTTCATGTTTGACTGTGCAATCTTAGGTTTGACTAGTTGTACCAGTCATAGTTGATCTCTAGGGCAATGTAAAGACATGTTGAAAATGTTTTATTAGAATGGATGAAAAGGTTTTGTCAGTGGGAGTGTTTAAATCTGTTTGGTTAGTGGGAGATCTGGTAATTGATGGTTTATCTGTAATTGATTGTTCTGCGTGTGGTATAATGGATAAGATTATTGGTGAGCATTTATTGCTTGTATGTATTTTGATTATTTAAGACATGTCAAAATTATAAGACGGTATTTAGCCAAAGAATGCGGCATTTAGCCAAAGAAGGCGGTATTCAGCCAAAGAAGGCGGTAAGCCAAAGTATGATATTAGTCAAAATTGGAGGCGGTTTGCCTATATAAAGTTGGATAATATCAAAGTGCGTTGACCTATAAGGATTTTAAGGTAACGGGATCGTGGTAATTCGATCATTGGACTCAAGTATTCATCTCAAAGTGATTTATGTCATTAAGTAGACCTCTATATGTGACTGACAGTAAGGGGTACACCGGATGTGTAGGAGTACTTTCCGTTGTTGTTCGACATTGGTAGGCTTGATAACTGAATCAAAGTAAATGATGATTTTGGTGTAATTAGATTCCATGACCACATTGGATCAATGGTGAATTTATAATTAATGTAGCCCAAGTGGGAGATTGTAAGATATTTTTATGGGCTTAATTAATTATAAGGTTAATTGATTCAGTGGGAGTCTAGTTACGAGTAAATCGATTTAAGTATGATTAGAGATGGACCAACCTGGTCCATTGTGGGACTGGTCCAGGATTGGGGGTGATATTATAAATACCAATGGTTAGAGTCCCCACAGCTACAGTGTTATTTTCTTCTCCTGTTCCCATACGCAGAGAGAAGGTCAAGGGATCCCGACAGGCTGTGGAAGACTTTGATCCAAGCATTCCAAGCATTCAAATCAAAGAAGAAAAACGGTCGAAAATCAATCTACAGCAAGAGGTATGTCTCTAATCATCTCTTTTCAATACCCATTGTATTCTAGTAATCTGTGTAGTGTGTTTATCAGGCTTCATGGAAAATTTAATGGGAAAACCCAAAGAGGATATATCTAAAAATTCTTACATTGAAGCTAGCTGATTCCTATTCAAATCGAAGATAATAGATGAACCGATTCTAATAATCCAGTCTGAACCTAAAAACATTTTATTTTGCCATGTTAACGAATGAGAGTACCATTTACTACATCAATTGGTTTATCTAAGTTGTGTTACCCTTTAGATTGATGATTATTATGATCATCTATAATTCTTGAAAAGTGGTTGGGTATTAGAGTTTGGAGGAAAGAGAGAGAAGGGTTTAGATTTTAAGGAGGAGAAGCTGAAAGGAGGGATGTGAGAAGGAATTACACACCGACAGCGTGTACTTTATTTTCTCATTATAAAAATTGGGCAAGGGAACGTTGTCCGATTGTGGTCTCTACACCTTCTAACACCTTCTAACAATGGCCCTTGAAATGATTATAAGAGCAAGTATACCATTCCATTGATCCATATTAGAGGGCACAAAAAAAAAAAAAAAAAACCAGATAAGATTCTTTCTCACATAAAATTTACATTTTCTTTCCATTATAATGAAACAATTAAGTTCCATAATTAAAAAATTTACATCCTTTCTTCTCAGTTTCACCTATTTTACAGTGAAAGAAATGAGGCCAAAGTAGACTATAGCACACCCATTTTTTAGCTGTGTATATATATATATATATATATATATATATATATATATATATATTTTTTTTTTTTTTTTTTTTTTTTCTTTTACAAATTTGTTGTGTACGTCAACAGTTTATATCTCTTGTAGCAATTTCACTGATTTGTTTAGATAACTTCTTTTTTTTTCTTGGGGTAACTTTCATTGGTGACCTCCATTATAAGTTTGTGGAAGGGATTGATACATGGAAGGGGAATGAAATCAACCGTTCATCTTGTAAGGCGGTGGGATTCGGGTAATTCAAGTGGTGGGTTTTCTCCATTCAAAGGTTTTATAAGTACGACCTTCTACCATGCATGGCTGTACATGAAGCTTTTGACCTATAAGTTGTGGGAAAATAAATACATACTGACAGGCTATCAGTTCTCTCTTTATTTCCATTCCCCTGTTAATGGGTAGATCCTCGAATACCCAAACATAGTGTAGATCCCTCTCCCATTATTATATACTACTCTAAGTATAGTAACATTTTGTAAAATGGTTTCCTCATTCGGGTCACGTCTCTTATCACCTTAACTGATCATTTAGGTCATTCTCTATTGCCTGTTTTTGACCATAGAAATAAAAAAGAAAGAAAGCCATGACAATTTACCAGTTCAGAGATGGGGAAGATACGTGAGAGGTGGGATAACTAGATTAGGCCATTTTACACTAGCCCATATGATGCTTACTTATATATGTGACTTTTCATCAAAGCGATAAGTAATGGGGAGTCGGTAAGCCTAAACCATCATATATAGCTTAGAAGGGTTCAATCAGAACAAGAGCAACAAGGACTTTTCTCTAGTTAGGAAACCCTAGAATATCATCATCATCATCATTCATGATCATGACCTAAGGTAATGCTTTAAGAAATTTCTAACTCCAAAGATAATAAATCTCATACATGCATGCACCAACCATTAGCTTTAGGGACTGAACATGACGTTTGGTCTTCAATTCAGACATATTTAGGATGTTGAGAATAGTTTATTTATATGTACTAGTATCCTTCATGGGATTCCATCATCGTTTATATTCAATGGATCTCACACTCTAGAGGTGGGCCTCAGATCACATCATGGTGATGGGATCTCAAGAAAAGTACATGTAAATATAGGTGATCCCAACTCAAAGATATTGACCATAGACCTCAGCTCCTTGGTCCACTCATGCCATCATCTACCTCTGACACTACGGGGGAGATGGAACTTTATCAGATTTTTTCATTATGTAGATTAGAATCATAAACTGACCTCAAAATTCAACGATTTCAAATCGTGGAAGTAGCCAGTTTTCTGTTGTCATGAGTCATGACATGTTTGGCAGGCATATGAAATTTCACCTAAAACATAAATTCCAGCCCGGGATACAAGTGTCGGTATCGGATCAGTGGATGACTTCAACCGATGCATGCCAATACCTCGGATGAAGGCATAGATCAGGTTGGATGGCAACAGTGAAGCCTGATCCCATCTCCATTGCCGAGTTCTAAATACTTGATTGAAAAAAGGCACACCCAAGGCACTTGTCGCAACCATATCCTTGTCTTGTAGAGAGGCAGTTTCCCAATTTCTAACTTACGAAAAGTTCCAGATTTAGCAAGTCCAAATGATAGCAGCTACATAATCTCATCCTTGTGATCAACTCTACTATCTCATTGGCAATAGAATTTAAAATAGAACCTTCGAAGTAAAGTCTACACCTCCTATCAATGTTTTAATAATCGGTATCGACTGATGCTGTTTTACCAAAAAAAAAAAATCGATTGATGCTGAAATCGATTCTTTGCCTAATTGACATGTGATCAATACTAATTAAAAAAAAAAGAAGAGCATTGGAATGGGATCAGCCATGACTGAAATTAACACATATCGATTGATCCAATTGTCAGTCAATCTAATACTGAAATCTTGAACCATGCTTCTTATCTTCTTATGCCATTTGAGAGAATAATAGTGATGGAGGCTCCAAACGAACCCTAACATGTAAAACCAGTAAATTCCGTCCTGTATGTTCTATGGGGGTATTACTAAAAGAGCTATGGGGACGCATGGGTCTTTAAAGGAAATGTTTTGCTCATCAAAACCCCTGTCAATTTTCCTTCTATGCTCCCTTTATTTTGCTATTTTTCCTTTTGGGTCCCCTTCCATCTTGTCTACAATCTTGTCCTTGAGCGTCGTAGGTTCCATCCTCCCACCAATCTCGCAGTGGTCCTATGCGATTCTTCCTCTAAATTAAGGATGCGATGTGGAGACATGATATTTCTAATTTTGGTCCCACAAATCCCGGGAAGTTTTGGGGGATGCAGTTCCCACCCGTATTGATAAAAAAACGTGAAAGAGCGCGGGAGACGCGTAATAAAGGAAAGGAGGGCGGTTCCCTTTGTCTTTTTTTGAATATTCAAACATGTAAAAGAAATTATTTTCCTCTTTTTTTATCTTTTCCTTTGCTCATTAGTCAAGGGTTTACGCGGTTCTAGCTTGACTACAATTCAATGATGATGCATGCCCCCATACAGGTGTATAGTCATCTGTCGTTAGCTTGGAATGACAAAATATCATATCCCATTTTTTGTGGGGAACCGTCTGATTACTCTTTTAATCATTTTTGAGTTTTATTTTACCAATCTACTCACTCAAGGTTTGATGTAACTAAGAGAAAAAATAAGATAGTCTGCTGCACTTGTGTGTAGCAAATGAGATCTGATCCATTGAAGAGGTATCGGTCATGTATCCCGATACCCTTCCAATGGAGAAGATCAAGTCTGCTACACACAAATGTAATAGACGATCCCAGTCCTATAACTAAATACCTAAAACGAGTTTTCAGTATCATCAATCTACCCAAAATAGTACCTACTTTCATCCTCCTTTCATGTGCTTTGCAGAGACATTTTGTCCTTGTTTTTTCTTTCCCTCTCCCTCTCCCTCTCCCTCTCCCTCTCCCTCTCTCTCTCCTTCTCTTTCTCCTGTCCCGTCCCCAAATTTCTCTCTCCTCCTCCGTCGTCTTCTACCCACCGTTCCCCTCTGATCATTTCATCATTAACAATAAAAAAGTTCAATCAAGTATGAAGAGAGGATGATAAGAAATGCTACAGAAATCACTAGTGTCATTGGGAGTTCAATCACCACAAAATGTTTTTGGTGGGGCGAAGATCTGTGGGAGAGGCAATGGCAGCTCTTGAGAGAAACAATGAATGCCTTAAACTGGGTCCGGTGGGAAGCGTATTAACACCAGGGAACGGTTGGGTCGCACTAGTCTTGGATGAGATGGCCAGAGGATGAGGTGGTTAGAGGAGTGAGAAATGGTGATGGGAGCGGGGGCGGGAGCGGGAGTGGGAGCGGGAGGAGGAGGGGGAAAGGAGAGGGAGGAGAAGGGAGAGAAGAAATAAGGGCGGGCAAAAATGTGATAGTTGTTAAGTTTTGTGTGAGCAATACAATGGATCACATTTTTACCGATGAAGTGGTCGGAGAAGAGAGAAATGCGGGGACGGAAAAGAGAGGAGACAAAGAGGGAGAGAAATAGGAAGGGCGAAAATGTCTATTCAAAGACAGACGAAACTTCATGATAAAAGTAGGTACTGTTTTGGGTAGATTTTTTTGTTTTTTTTTTTTGGTAAATAGAACTTCTATGGCAAATCAAGACCAGAAGAGCCGAAAGCTTTAGTAACACAAGACTCTTGAAGCCAAAGAACAAATTATGCCAAACTACCTCTCTGGTGTAGGTAATGGCCTTCCTAGCAAGGGTGTGACCTAGTAGATTAAACTCAAATGAACACTCCCTAGACCTCCAAGCTAGATCTCGGATGTCTGAAATAAATGACTGTAAATACAACTCCCCTTCAGTCCCACTTTGGCATATTAAGTTAACAACTACTTTACAGTTAGACTCAATAATGATAGACTCTAACCCTTCAGTTATAACTTCCAAAAGAGCCTGACGAATAGCTAACACTTCAACCACTTTAGCCTTTGAAAAAATAGATGAAGAAACAACCTTTAATATATGTCCTTTTACATTGCGCAAAACAAATCCCAGTCCCCCTCATGAAGATTTGTCAATCCTGCTTGAATCAGTGTTGATTTTAATGATGCCAAGAGGAGGGGCAGTGTGAGGGTGCCAAGATATATTGAGAGGTTGCAATGACTGAAAAGGATCAACAATAACTTCGGTAGAAATTCCATTGGATTGGACTGAAGATATAAACTCCCCATAATTAGCTTTAGCTTTTCTGCAAACATCAATAGGAGATCAATTGTAATGACTGAATATATGATCATTTTGAAACTTCCATAAAGACTAGCAAACAAAGGTAGCAAAGCTGAAAGCATCAGTTGCCGATTTCTTAGAGTGTTGATAAAGCTGCTGCTAGCTATTGAGCCAATAAAAAAAAGAGGTGTATCATCAGTAAGAGCAAAAATAGAGAGGGAAGAACCCAACCACACCACCATAGCAAAAGGGCATGACAGGAGAATATGTATTATAGATTCCGATGAAGAACTACACTGTCTGCAAAAGTTATCACATTTAATAATTCTTTTTAAAAACTCTTCACCAGAAGTAGCACTTTGATTGTAAACATGCCAAAGAAAATTTTTGATCTTTGGAAGGGTTCTGCAGTGCCAAATACATCTCCATACCTCCTTTGGAACCAACTTCCATTGCTGAATTTTTTCAGTTGAAAGATTAGCCCTCTTCCTCCTTCGTTGCTTTATTGGATAAGAAATGATAGATTGACTTAATATTCAGAATACCATTTTTTGCTCCACCCCAAACCAAATAGTCTTGTTTAGGGAAAAGACTCAAGGATACGTCCAAAATAGCTTTAGCATCTTGTGGATGAAAATAAAGGTTGAGAAGGTCCATTCGCTAAGTTCGGTTATGGTGATCAATAGTATCACTAACATAGTAAAGAGGACAACTCGATGGCTTAGGAAATTGAAGAGTAAATGACTCAAGGGAAGGCAACCATTTATCTTCCTAAATCATGATTTGGGAATCATCCTCTACTTTCCAAAGAGACTTTCTAAAATGACTTTTTGGCCCTCCAAAATTCTCCTCCATGCTCATGAGGGTCGATTATCCAACTTAGCATTTAAAAAATCAGAATGGGAAAAATATATAGATTTGAATATCTGACCCCATGAGAAGTTTGGATTCTTCCAAAGATGCCAAGCAAGTTTGGCCAGGAGGGCTTGATTTTGAAGCCATGGGTCTCTCAACCCCAATCCACCATTCCCTTTATACTTACATAGTCTGCTCCATGACATCCAATGTACTACAGTTTTCTCTTTCCCTGTATGCCAAAAGAAATTTGCCGCTTTTCTATGAATAGCATCATGATATGATTTGGGAAGTTTAAAATGTGAACTAGCAAAATTTGAAGTAGAAGAGTGCAACAAATTTGAGGAGGACTTCTTTACCGGATATAGAAAGAAAATTTTCCTTCCAACCCTTTAATTTGTTGGTAGCATAGTTTTTAGTGGAATTAAACACCTTACTTTTAACTTGATTGAATTTCCAAGGAAAACCCAAATATGCTTGGAGGGGCCATCACCATAAGATATTTTAAGCACTCTTGAAATCCACCTTTTGAACCGAAGAGGGATGTTTGGGTTGAAAGTAATAGAAGATTTCTTGAGATTGATACTCTAGCAGGATAAATTACAGTATGCGTTCAAAGAATCTTTAAGAGTTGTGATTTGATAAGGTTTGCCTTAGAAAAAAAGAAGGCAGCCATAATTGAATAAAATATGAGTTAAAGGAGTAGAATTTCTGAATTATATTCCATGTACATTACCATCATTCATAGCCTTATAAATGATAGAAGAGAGAGCTTAGACGCATAAAACAAAAAGGGCTGGAGATAAGGGGTCTTCTAGATGAATTCCCCTTGAGGGAACAAATTATTCCTTTTCAGCTCCATTTATAAGGATGGTATAAGAGACTGTAGATATAAGATGCATAACAAGCTGGACCCACTGAGGGGCAAATCCAAGGCGATGCAATACCGCCTTAAGTTCCATCTAAGCCTAGCATAGGCTTTTTGCATGTCTAATTTTAAAGCTATTAAGAAATCCTTTCCTTTCTCCCTTCTTTTCATCAAGTTGAAAGCCTCATGGGCAATGAGAATATTGTCAGAAATGCTCCTATTAGGGATGAAGGCCAATTGGGAAGGAGAAATAATCTTATCCAAGAACAATCTCAGTCTAGGTGACATGATTTTTAAGATAATTTTAACACATATTCCACAGAGGCTCGTTGACATGTAATCCTCAATTGTATTAGGGTCAGTTTTTTTAGGGATTAAATAGATATAAGTCCAATTCAAATCAGTTGGTAAAGAGTCATTTTGGAAGAAATCCATAATAAATTTGGAGTTATCCTTTTTGGTAGTCTCTTAGTATTTTTGAAAAAACAAGGGAGGGAAACAATCAGGACTAGGTGATTTTTTTTTTTTTTTTGGGGGGATTTGCTTCACATTCCTATAGATTTCCTCCTCATCAGAAATAAAACAAAGTAATTCATTTAAGAAGATACCTTAGGTTGAATAGATTGAATGACTGGTTCCATATTCTATTCATCCAGGTGACATGAAGAGAAAACCAATTGGAAGTGATTGACAAAAGCATTATAGATCTCCTGTTCAGTACTGGTCCACCTTTTTACTGAGAGCTGTAATTGTTGTATGAAAAAATTTTAGTGTTTGGTCTCCCAAATAAAGCCAATTAATTCTAGATTTCTGAAGCCACATAATCTCTTCCCTTAACAATTCTTCTTCCAATTGCTTAATAATAGAGAGTTCTTGTGAAAGGGAATAATTAATTCCCCTGTCCACATTGAATTTTATCTAATTCTTTTTGAAGATGCGATATATTTGTTTGGATCTTCCCGAAAACATCTCGATTCCATTTTCTAAGGGAATCTTGACAATTGTTTAATTTTTGTAAAAGAATTCCCCCCGCTGATCCATTTGCAGGAATGTCCCAAACTTGAGAAATAATATTGAGGCAATTAGAGTGATGGGTCCACATGGCCTGAAACCTAAATGGCCTGTTTCCATTTGAAAGGTCTCCACAAATATCCAAAATGATTAGGTTATGATCCGAGCCAAGGGTAGTTTGAACATGGGCCGCTACATTACCAAATCTAGCTAGCCAACTCGGATTTGAGAATGCTCTATCAAGTTTAATCCGAATATTGTTAGTGCCTCGTTGTCTATTATCCATGTAAAACAAGGTCCATTTCCTTTAATTTCCATAAGGTTACATCTATCCAAATTTTTTTTAAAGATAGTACAATCTTTGGATTGAGTGTTATTTCCCCTAGAATTATCTTGCCATGATAAGTGGGAATTAATCCACAATACAGATCTAATCGCCACTTATCTGTAAGTGAAGTGTAAAAATATCATTTTAAACTTTGCTCCTGTTACTTTTGATAGGGTCCCCATAAATACAAGTAATAAAAATTTCAATTGATGAGGGAGGTAGATCTCCATATCAATGTATATAGGGGACTAATGAATAATCTTAATATGGAAATGGCTCTGCCATAAGAGAAGAAGGCCTCCAGATAATCCATCGGTTCGACAAAAAAAGAATTTGGATAATTAATCATTTTTAAAATTCTTCCCAGTTTTCCTCTATCACTCTTGTTTTCATAAGAAAAATGGTATCAGGTTTGTGTCTCTTGAAGATGTTAAGGAGATCATGAACCTCAAAGAACCCCTCAAACCTTGACAATTCTAACTTAAGATTTTCATTGTGAACTGTGGGATTGATTTTCCCTAGCCTCCACAGGGCCAAATGATAAAAAAGAATAGGTGTTGGAAACATTATAATCACAATGAGAGGGGGAAGGTCTAGCTCGTTTATGTTTTGAGCCTCTATAGGATGATGGTGGATACATGAATGATTTGAGAGTGGCTTGGTTCGTCATTAGGTGTAGTATAGGTTAATTGTTACAACTCAAGCCCAAGGGAGAGCCCAACCCAAAAGACTAGCCTATTAGGTGGGAGAACCCCAAGACTTAAGAATTATACTTGGTAGGTATGTGAACCCGATGTGGGATCATAACATTGCCACCCCCTTTTTAAAGCTGACGCCCACGTCGGCCCACTCTAGATTACCCACTCTGGACGGCTTTCACTCTGCTTCACTAGGTAGCCCTTTCCCAGGTCGTTCCTTCTCTAGGTCTCCCCTTCGGTAGGGCCAGCCTCTCAATGAAAGCACCAAATATTACGATCCCACATCGGGATCCCATGCCTACCAAGTATGGTTCTTAAGTCTTGGGGTTCTCCCACCTCATAGGCTAGTCTTTTGGGTTGGGCTCTCCCTTGGGCTTGAGTTATAACATTTGGTGCTTTCATTGAGAGACCAGCTTTATGAAAGGGGCGACCTAGAGAAGGAGAGACCTAGGAAAGAGCTACCTCGTGAAGCAGAGTGAAAGCCATCCAGAGTGGGCAATCTAAAGTGGGCCGACATGGGCGTCGACTTTGAAAAGGGGGTGACAATATTATGATCTCACATTGGGATCCCTTGCCTACCAAGTATGGTTCTTAAGTCTTGGGGTTCTCCCACCTAATAGGGTAGACTTTTGAGTTGAGCTCTCCCTTAGACTTGAGTTGTAACATTAATTAATGAAAGAGGTTTTTTCTTTTTTTGATTAAATGAAAGAGGTTTTGGGGAGAAGGTTGGGTGAGTTGTTTGGTTGGAAATTCAAGGAAAAGGGGTGGGCCTGTTTCCAAAGAAGATTGATGACTAGGATGGTTCATAGTGAATAAGGATATGGGTGGGGTCGACATAGTGGTGGGCGAAAGTGAAACGTCACCTAGTTGAGGGATTAAATTTAAAACTGCTTTTGTAAGGTCAGGGGTTTTGAACAAATAATTAAAAAGGGCTTGATACTAATGGGCTGTCATGGGAGATTGAAGGTTGGTATTGGTAATGGGAGATTTTTTGGGGGGGGGGGGGTGGATAGCACTATTACAGATGGGTTATTAATAAGGTTGGTTTGTTGATGGAGGAGAGAAGTAAAGCTAGACTCACCTTGGGATATGAAAGGTTGGTTCTAATGTAGTGGTGCCGTATGCCTTGACAAATTTGAATCTATAGATAGTGGACCAGCTAGCATTATACTTTGTAGGACTGTGTTCAACTAGGGTCTGGGAAAACTATTGAACTTCTCTATTGTCATGAACCAACCCTTGAGCTGCCTTTGCCTGATTGAGAAGAAAATGTTGAACTTCTATTTCGCCAGTGCTGGAAAAACCAATATTAGTCGGCGATGATGGAGGAGCAAAGCCATCCCAACCTTCCTCGGCGTTAAACAAAATGTGGGCTGACTCAAGAAGTTTTGGTGAAGGAATAATACCTTTCATCTTTGAATTAAAACTGCATGTAGGAGTAGTTATGCATTTGGATGATAGGGAGCAACCATACTATTTAGCATGTTTTTTAGACTCTTCAAAAAAATGAAAGTAACTGACAAGTTCATGCTCGATTCTGCCGCAATAAAAGCAAAGCACTGGAAGCTTTTCATATTTAACAATAATAGTATGTTCTCTGTTCCGCTTTAGATGAACTATGAAGGATAACTGGAGTGGTTGAGCAATTTTAAGGGTAACCCTTGCACGAATGTAACACACTCTATTACTAAAAGCATAGCCTTTGATGAGGAGAATCTGGGTTGCTGGACTGATCATGGAGATGAGTCGAGGAGCTAGATTCTGATAAGTGATCTATGATAGAGTAGGGTTTTCCTTGATAAAAATCATTCACCATTTACGTGTGAGTGACTTAATACACCCTCTCAAGCATGACTATAGGGTATGCACAGTGAGCTTGTCCCCAAACGACTGAAAATATGCCGCGTGCCATAGCTAGTGTCTTGGTCATCACATCGGCTAGCTGCTCTGTAGTACATAGGAACCGAACATCAAAGTTCTTCTTTAGTACCTGGTCTCGAACAAAATAATAGTTGATTTCGACATGTTATGTGTGAGTATGAAAGATCGAATTGGCCGCTAGATAAGTGGTGCCAATGTTATCACGCAGATTTATAGGCCCTAGTAGATGGAGATCCAATCTCATGCATGAGGCATTGAATCCACATCAACTCAGAGGCTGTATTGGTGAGGCCTTTGTACTCAACCTCCCTGCTCGATCGAGCCATGGTCGGTTGCTTTTTGGAGCTCAATGAGACTAAGTTGCCCCCAAGATAGACACAGTAGCCACTCGTCGACTTTCGATCATCTAGACACCCTATCCAATTGGCATCCGTGTAGGCCACAAGGTTGAGCTTACCATTAGAACGAGACATAGACCATAGTGAATGGCGGCTTTGATGTACTAAAGCAAAGGTTTGACTGCAACCCAATGGTCCATAGTAGGACTGTGCATGAACTGACAAACCTTGTTGATTGAGTAAGATAGATCAGGCCTAGTTAGTGTCAGGTATTGGAGCACACCAATAGTGCTTCGATAGAGAGTCGGGTCAGGAAATGGTTCACTTCCAGTCTTAGTCATTTTCAAACAGACTGAGGCATAGGAGAGACACAGGGTTTGCAGTCAACCATATCTCTGCGTTTCAACAGAGCTAACACATTCTTAGACTGATTGAAGTGTAGATGTGTGTCAACATGTATGGTCTCAATGCCGAGGAAGTAGTTTAATTGGCCAAGATCCTTGATCGCAAATTCATTACCCAAATTTCGAATCAGGGTTTCAATATAACCTGCATAATTTTCTGTAACAATTAGGCCATCCACATAGATAAGCACCAAGAAAAGGTGGCTGCCTTTGCTCAGAATAAAAAGAGACGAGTCGGCCTTAGAGCCCTTAAAGCCCAGTTGGATAAGATAAATACTCAATTGATGGAACTAGGCTTGTGGAGCCTGTTTGACCATATAGGGCTTTCTGAAGAAGGTAGACATGATTGGATGATGAGGGTTAGTGAACCCTTGTGGCTGCTGCATATGGACCCGTTCCTACAAAACCCCATGTAAGAAAGCATTTTGGATGTCTAACTGTCGAAGATTTCAACTGAAATGAGATGGCAAGAGCCAATACAATCCGGAGTGTAGTAGGCTTGACCACCAGACTAAATGTCTTGTCATAGTCAAACCCAAACTATCGATTCAAACCCTTTGGCACCAATCGAGCTTTGTAACTATCAAAAGACCCATTAGCTTTGGTCTTGATCTTATATATCCACTTGCAGCCAACAATGTTCATATCGGGGTGATATAGAACTAACTCCCAAGTACCATTTTTTTTATCAAAGCATTAAACTCAGTGGCCATGGCATCCCTCCATTTCTTTTGGGTAATTGATGACATCCCTCCATTGTTTATCTTTATTGGCTATAGAAAAATAGGTCGGTTCAGCATGGATAATGATTAATTGAAAGCAGTGGCATATAGGGTGAAGTGTAGTGTACATGGCTTTAGGTTTATAGATGTTATTTTTAGATCTAGTGGTCATAGGGTGAAAGGAAACCATAGGAGGTAGTGATGGGTCAGGGATTGTCATGGGACCAGTATTCTAGTTGTAGGTGAGCTTGGGTAGAGATAAGGGATCATAGTGGGGTGGGCAGCTCGGATTGGTTGGACGAGGGGGCTAGAGAAGGCCGTGGGTTTGGTTCAGGTGCACCCCCTAATTTACATGAGAGGGGGTGACGGGTAGAGGAAGAGGAGGGAGGGCGATACCCGGTTTGGTGGTAGGATGAAGAGGGGGAGACGACGGTATGGCAAATGGAAAGGAGGTCTCATTAAAAATCATATGGTGAAAGACATACACATGACCTGTCTCTCTTTGAAGACATTTGTAGCCTTTATGGTGTAGAGAGTACCCAATGAAGACACAAGGGAGGGAGTGATCATCCAATTTATGTTGTTGATAGGGTAGCATAGGTAGCCTAATACCCTCAGGAATGAATAATCCGGTATTTCTTGGAACATAGCCTCATAAGGGGACCGATTATGGAGTACTGGTGTAAGCATGCGGTTCAACAAGTAGACTGAATTAGCAAACACAGGATCCCAATACTCTTTCGAAATCTGAGAGTGAAGCAATAAGATAAGGCCGGAGTTGACTATACATCGATGTTTGTGTTTCACAGTCCCATTCTGCTGTTGAATGTGGGGGCAGGAGAATCTGTGCAATATTCCATGTTATTGTAGATAAGTATGAAACTTTACAAATTCATCGCCACCATCCGATTGAAAACATTTGATTTGTCTGTTAAAAAAATCTTTCAACTTGTTATTTAAAAGCAATAAAGATAGATAAAGCTTCGGATATAACTATCAGTGGAAATAACTATGTATACCTACTAAAGTCATCAACGAATGCTATATAATACTTGTAACCAGAAGTAGAAGTTACAAAACAAGGTCCCCATAAATCAGAGTAAATTAAATCAAAGGGTGAACGACAACGAGAAGCAGAATTAAAAATGGCAATTGATGAGATTTTCCCAACTGACAAGGTTCACAAAATTCAACTAAAGAAGTATTTGAAACAAGAATATGGTGCTTGGAAATAATTGTGGAAACGATCCTTGAGAAGGGTGACCGAAGCAATCATGCTAGATCTTCATTGGAACGTGTTCACCAACAAAGACTGAATAGGATAGTGGTTCGGTAAGAGAGGAGACAGAGGAGGAGGATTTATTAGAGGAGGCATTGTTCAACAGGTAGAGGCCATCTTTATTCTGGCCTTGCAACATGAGGTTCCCAGAGGATCAATTCTTCACACAGCAAAAAGAATGATGAAATTCAAAGTAGCAATTATTATCTTTAGTAAACTAAGAAACTAATAGTAAATTTTCTTGAATACGAGAAACATAATAGATGTTCTATAAGGAAAATGATTTGAGAGGGGTAGATAAGATGGAGAAACCAGTGTGTGATATCACCAAACTTGAGCCATTTGCCACCCTAACTTGGTCAGAGCTAGTGTAAGGAGTGGAACCAATAAGTTTGACAAATATGATGTGAGGTGGTGAGTGCCACCAGAGTTAGGATACCACGAGGCATCATAGGTTGTAGGATGAGAAGCATAATAGCATTCGGTGATGGACATTGAGATAGTCCAAAGTTAGGATTGAACCGCTGATAGCATTAAACAACTGTAAGACCCGCACTCCATGAACCCGATCTAAACCTTGAATTCACGTCGTAACAGGTCTTCCAATCATCACCGGGCCAGACGGGACGAGCGGATGACAAACAGGTACGAAACGGACCATTTAAGTATGAATTTTATTCATACCGGTCGATGGTACCGGTCTTGGTACCGGTCGACCGGTATAGCCTGTGCGGCAGACTACGAAGATCCGGAATCGGATCTCTGCAGGTCCCACTTTCCAAATTCCGAACCCTAGGACTTTCTTAATCCTAGGAGGCTTCCTAAACCTAAACCTAGCCTATATAAACCCCTCTAAACCTCCTAGAATCCCTTCCATTGATCCTCACAAACCCTAAAAGGAGAAGGAGATTGAAGAAGGAGAAGGAGCTAGGAAGGAGAAGGAAGAGTCGCCATTGCCGTTCGACGAAGAACACTAAGTTGACGGTAAGTGCTTAAACCCTCTCTCACATTATGACTCTAGGATGGTTAGGTTGATTTGATCAATACCATGCAAAGCAGGTATTGATCTAAACTCTATTTTGCCGATAAACCTTATTTTGCTGACAAACACTAATCTAGTCGGTAAACCCTAGATTCGAGTTATAGGAAGAAGTGTCACACCCCAATTCCACACCATTCGGAATGGTGTGATGAACAATCAATAAACCAACGATTCAACCAGGATCTCGAATAGGCTATCCCACATATGATAAACCAAAACACATTCTACATTAATCAGAGATAATAAAGTAAATAGCGGAATTCTTACAGATAATGAACTGAGGTCTAGTCACGATAAATAATTAATATTCCATTTATTTCCAAATAATCAAAACATAACTTAATACATATTACAATATCCAAATACAAAGTCTAAACACTAAATGTATCCACAGTTGAAACGCTCTCTTAACGAACCATGTTCGTTCTCCATAGCTTGCTCATTCATAGCCTCCACCCGTTCATTTGTTGGCGTGTCGACATAATCTTCAATCGTAATACCTGCAACATCAGAAACTAAAAAGAATTGTACGTGTGAGGGTCATCTCTCAAACTTGAGCTCAATGAGAAAACAAAACAATGCAACAAACATATGCATGCATTCATTCATATCTTTGGTTTGGTATATAAGTTTGCAATGCGCTATAGAAAGGTTCGGTGGCCGCCTCGCCTCTATGCACAGGGTG
>CM053274.1:59350296-59562796 GCA_028583415.1 Protea cynaroides
AGTGCAACTCGTGTGTATTTGATTAGATATTTTATAGGTTTCTTTATTTGGATTTATTAAGACATGTATTTGGTATTTAAATATTTATGTCTCAGTTGAAATTGAATAACTGTTATTTAAATTATAATATCACATAGATTCTCGGTTCTTCTTATTATAAGACTTCCGCTATTGTGTATTTACTCGATTATGATTACGGATGTGTGTAAGTTTAGATAACGCGGGGATAGCCTATTTGGGATCCTGGTTGAACCGTTGGTTTATTAGCGGTTCATCACACCATTCTGAACAGTGCAGAATTTGGGTGTGACAGTGGCTGCTTTGGATGTGCAGGCAGGAGAGGACGAGCATGACGCTTCATGCGAGTGCCCTTTCTGGGTGTATCTCTAGGACTTGGGTTTTATTTATTTTAATTATTTTCAGTTGAGATGAAGTTGATGTAATGATATTTATTTATGTTTTGGTTATTTGAATAATTGAATATTTTATTTAAATTTATCAATAGATTACTCAGTTCATTTTATTTAAGACTTCCGCTGTATTTATTATATTCTGATTGTGGTTATGTGCAATGGTTTGTATGAGTGGACACAGTCTTATTGAGATCCTGGTGTGAACCATTGGTTCAGTGAAGGTTCACTCACACTTCCGGTTCGGTCGGATTGGGGTGTGACAACTTGGTATCAGAGCTCTTAGGCTCTGTCCAACAGACCATATTGCACTTAACTGAGTCGATGAACTGAGATAGAAAAAAATTAAAAGTCTTAATAAGAACACACCTTAAGCATTGTTTGATGCCTGAGACTAAAAATGAAAGAGCATAACATACTATCTTAAATATGAAATTAATAAACAGTCATGCTCTAGATAAGAACCATAATGACAGGTGAGAAAAATTATAAACTTCCATCAAATTGAAAAGGAAACTGTATCAAGAGTATAATATAGAACATCCAAAGAGCTAGATAGGTTTATATAGGATGCGGTGCATTATTGACTTACTCTTATGATTATAGAGGATGCACATACCTGATTCTAATTCTCGTACCTTGACATAATACCTTCTTGATTCAACTTGTCAATTGGAGTTATAGATGTTATTTCCTTAGAATTAGTCCTGATTATACCAATCTAAGCTACTCCTATGAACGATACCATGAATAGAGATATGAACCAAATGAACATTTAAAGGTTTAATCATTCCAAATGTACATCTTTTTGATTTTATACCTGATTTACTGATGTACTAAAACTTCTCTAGATTTACTCCTGTAGTGCCTTGACCAATGACACTATATACTCGATAGAACCTGTAACCATGAGGTTAAGAATTGTAAAACCTCTATTTCCATATATTTGGACCACCGTGCAACTTAACGACCTTTGGATGCCGGTTGGATTACCATAGATTTACTCCTGATCCTTTAAACCTAAGTTCACTAGATAAAACAAGTGTTCGTCATTATACTAAATTCGAAAGAAGGAAATGAATCACTGTTGGATAAGCATTATGATTCTTACATTTCTCGACATCCATTGATAAGATGTTTAGTTAATAAGGGAATTATTGGAAGAAAGATGTTAAATTCAAATTAGATTCTATAGCCAAGGAACCTCAGATGAAGTAATGGAGGATCTGTTTCGAGATTACTGGATGGATGGATATGAGTCATGTCTATAAAAGAGTGATGAGCAAAAACCTGAACCCAAACGGTGAAGAGAGGCAGAGTCCCAGAGCACCAACAAATTTACCAGGACCTCCTCACACAAACTCTGAAACAATTATGATGAATTTGGTGTATCAGATGGAAGCTCAGTAGAAAACGTTCCTTAATGAGATGCTGAAGATGTTCAGGCCACCAGGATATATCCCTACAGAAGGTACACTTGAACATAGGGGAAATAACACTACACTACCAATGGATGGTAGCTCTGGGCCACTGGGCCAAGGATATAATCTACAACCACCACACCAATTTCCATCATCGTCTGCCTATAAAGGAATCTATCCGTACCCACCACCATGGTATGGAATGAATGCACAGGGAAAAAATGACCTAAGCCGAGCGGTGGATAAGTTCTTAAACCTGAAACCCCCTACTTTCACAGGAAAATCAGGGAAACTACTGTGACCTGCACAGTGGGTGTCTAAAATAGAGAAGAACTTTCGTTTGATGACTTGTACAGAAGATGAGAAGGTGCTGTTTGCTACGCACATGCTTAAGGAAGATGCAAATGCCTGGTGGAATTCTATCCGATCATACATAGAGGTAAAGCACACTCAGATTGATTGGGCAACATTCAAAGGAGCTTTCTTCGATAAATACTTTTTGAAGAGCTTTAGAGATCAAATGGAGAAGGAATTCTTCAATCTGCAACAATCTCAGTCAACTGTAGATGCTTACCAGCAAAGGTATGAAGAGCTGTTCTTCTTCGCTCCGGCAAGCATGCAAGAAGAAGAAACCAAGACCCGTATGTTCACCATGGGATTGCGAGGAAGTATCCGAGAGTAAGTCTTGGGTTTGAAAAAGAAGATATATAATGAGTCTGTACAGATTGCTAAGGTAATTGAATCCAGTCAAAGAGACAATTTCTTTGCTCAGAACAGGGGACTGAAGAGGCCTGCTACTAAGACTTCAGGTGGAGGCAATACTAGACCATTCCGCCCCTATAGGGCTCAACCTGCTGTGGTGCCCGCAAGGAACACTACTGCACCACCACCGTCACAGTTTGCAGGACAGAACCCAAATGTTAAATGTTTCAACTGCCAGTAATTGGGTCATTATGCAAGGACCTGTACTCTACCCAAGAAGCAACTGCCACAGGAAGGAAAGGTATTCACAGTCACCACTGAAGAGGCAGCCGCATCACCTAATGTGGTTACTGGTATGATTCTATCCCTTCCTATGTGACTTACTGTTTGTTGTGTTTGAGCATGTAGAACTAAGGGATAATTAAATTTCAGGAACTGTAAATATAGCTGGTATACCTGCCAGAGTACTCTTTGACTCTGGGGCCACACACTCCTTCGTTTCTATTTCTTTTGGGAAGCGAATGGAATTACCTGTCAAGTGTTTGAACCCAAGCTTGATAGTTCGCTCTCCATTGGGAGTCGAAGTGGCATTGAATGAATACTATGGGCCGTGTACAGTTAGTATTGAGGGCCGAAACATAGAAGCAAATCTGGTTCTAGTTGAGATGGCAGACTTTGACATCATCTTGGGAATGGATTGGCTAGGCCATCATTCTGCTAGCTTATTATGTGGTGAAAAGAAACTTGTGCTTCAAGATGAGAAAGGGAAAGAGTTTAGCTTCACTGGAACCAAATTACCTAGGAAGCGGAAGTTGATTCTCTCCGCCCTAAAAGCTAAGAGATGCTTAGAGAAGGGAGGAGTGGGGTACTTAGTGTCTGTAGTCGACATAACTGCTGAGGTGCCAAAGATGGAAGATCTAGATGTGGTACGAGAGTTTCCAGATGTATTTCTAGAAGATCTACTAGGTCTACCTCCAGACAGGGCTACAAAGTTCGTGATAAACCTCATGCTAGGGTCGGCGTCGGTGTCCAAAGCACCGTACATGATGGCCCCTACTGAATTAAAGGAGTTGAAGACCCAATTACAAGAACTACTAGATAAGGGTTTCATACGACCAAGTTTATCGCCATGGGGAGCACCTGTATTATTCGTCAAGAAGAAGGATGGAAGTGTACGGCTATGTATCGACTATCGAGAGCTGAACAAGTTAACCATCAAGAACCGATATCCTTTGCCTAGGATTGATGATCTGTTCGATCAGTTGCAGGGTGCAAAGATTTTCTCGAAGATTGATCTTAGATCAAGGTATCACCAATTGAAGATCAAGGCCGTAGATATTCTAAAGACTGCTTTCAGGACAAGGTATGGACATTATGAGTTCCTTGTAATGTTGTTCGGGTTGACTAATGCTCCAGCGTCGTTCATGGAATTGATGAACCGAGTATTTCATGACATGCTGGATGTCACACCCCAATTCCACACTATTTATAATGATGTGATGAACCGCTAATAACCAACGGTTCAACCAGGATCTCAAACAGGCTGTGTCCGTTTGTTTAAACCATACACTTCCACAATCATAATAAGAGTAAATACACAATAGAAGAAGTCTTAATATTAAATGTACTGAGACTCTAAATATGATAATCATAAATAAAATATCCAATTATCTTGCATTGACTGAGACATAAGTAAATAAAATATCAAATTATATTTCCTCAATAATCCAAATAAAAATCTAATCGAAAACGCATTAGTTGCACTCACATGACTAGTCATGCGTCTCTACTATATCTTCTGCGTCCATCGTCGCAACATGTCCGTATGTGGAAGCACTCATATAATCTTCCACAGTTATACTTGCATCATCAACTAAAAATATTCAAATTTGAAAAGGGTGAGCACACATCACGGCTCAGTGAGCAAACAAAACAATGCAACAAACATATGCATGCATTCAATTCATAACTGTGGTCTGGTATATAAGTTTGCAATGTGCTATAGAAAGATTTGGAGGCTGCCTCACTTCTATACACGAGTGTGTGGAGCTGCCCAATGAATATCGACATTGCCGTCCCACATGCACCCACCATGGACATGTATACACCCAATGAAAATGGCATTGCTGTACCGGCTGCCCATACCAACACGTAAGCCCCTATTGGCGAGGGCTTGCAAACTGGGTTCGTAACTAACCAATCCTAATGTCAAACAATGTATCCAAGGCCTCACCCCAGCATCCCTCAATACACCCATAGAGATAGAGCTAGGGTCTGGTGACCAGGACATACCACAATGTCACATCCCCCCTGATGCCCTATGATGTATTAGTTCTGCTAAGGTAATGGCGATACGACGATGTTAGTGGACAAGACTTGAGTAGAGATAGAGCTAGAGTCTGGTGACCAAGACACACCTCGATATCACGTCCTCCCCCTGATGCCCTACTCACATCAAATACACTAACCATACACAAACATTTACATGCCTATTCCTAACATCACCATCATCATCATGTTATAAACATACAAAATTAAATATGCATGAACAATAATAGCAGGAATAGAAGATGACATGTTGAATGCACATTACAATCATAAAATCATACATGGCATTGGACTCAATAAATGACAATAGTTTATTATTAGCCAATTAGTTTAGGTCTTGTTCCCTCACCTTTGCTTGAGTGTAGATCATCTTTCAAGCTTTAAGAATCACCTTTATATCACTAGAAAAACCTAACAAGTCGATAGATTTTAATTAAAATTAATTCCAACAGTTTTAAGCTTGCTGTAAAGCTAGGGTCGCAGGATGGGTCGCAGGATGGGTCGCAGGTATCTGAGACCCCAAGGTGTAGGGTCGGTCATAGGGTCGGTAACCTATCTACCCTAGGTGCGACCACAGCCTCCCTAAACTTCTCGAGAGCATGGGGTCGATCCTATAGTCTCGTAGGTCCATTCTAAGAATGTTCTATGGCTCATAGCTATGTTTTTTACACACTTTCCATCGCCTATGATGACTACCTTCGTGGATTCCTTCGAAACTCATCCATGGGTAGATGATTAGGGTTTCTCCCAACCCTAACTTCTTCATAAACTATTCTTAGGGTCTTACATAGTTCATGGAGAATGTATTCATACCTTAGGGTTGCTGAGATTCAGAGATTTCTCTGAATTCCTTCTCTTTAGTTGTTTTCTCAAATTCTCCTTCTCTTCTTCTTCTCCTCCTTCTCTTCTCTTTCTCTCACTATCAATTAGGGTTTCAAAAGGAGTGAAAGAGGTTAAGGACATCCTATTTATAGAGAAAAACCTCCCAAAATCCGTCCCAACGAGTTTAGGAAAGGTTCCCTTTGAATTAGGAAAGTTTCCTAATTTCTGGTTTCTGTCAATCTGCCTAGGGTCAATGCTAGGGTCGCAGAATCCGTTGACCCTAGGGTCTCAAGTCATCCGACCCTAGGACCTGAAAACCATGGGTTGGATTCTATTGAGGAGGGGGTCGACCCTACCTGTTTAGGCATGCGACCCTACCCTCTATTTTACTATTTTTGGGTCAATTTCATACCTGGTCTTGTGATTTCCTTCATGCACTTGGTCCATGTGGCTCGACCATGATAGGTAGACCTGCTACAAGGTGGTAAGACTGGTTAGTTCGGTACGGGTCTTACACTGGACACTTCGGTCATTGTATTCATTGATGACATATTGGTCTACTGACAAGATAGGGAGACTCATGCAACACATTTGAGAGCAGCCCTACAACGGCTGAGAAGAGAGAAACTTTATGCCAAGTTCAAGAAGTGTAAATTTTGGCTGAAAGAAGTGGCCTTCTTGGGTCACGTAGTATCGACAGACGGTATCAAGGTAGATCCAAGCAAGATCGCAGCTATAGTAGGATAGGATGCACCGAAATCAGTTGCGAAGATTCGTAGTTTCCTTGGATTGGCTGGTTACTATAGAAGATTTGTGGAAGACTACTCAAGGATCACCGTTCCACTTACCAGACTAACCAAGAAGGGTGAAAAATTCATATGGGCAGATGAGTGCGAGAAGTGCTTTCAGACTTTGAAGTCAAGACTAGTCTCTGCTCCTATCTTGACCATCCCAGCACCAGGTTTACCATTTACCCTATATACGGATGCCTCAGGGTTGGGTCTGGGATGTGTGTTGATGCAAGGAGAACTGGTGATTGCCTACGCATCAAGACAGTTAAAAGAGCATGAGAAGAATTATCCCACACATGATTTGGAGTTAGCAGCGGTTATACATGCAATCAAGACTTGGATACACTACCTTTATGGTGAAAAGTTTCAGATTAAGTCGGATCACAGTAGCTTAACTTACCTTTTCACTCAGAAGGACCTGAATATGAGACAGAGGAGATGGCTGAAACTATTAAAAGAATATGATTGTGACATCCAGTACCATCCGGGTAAGGCAAATGTTGTGGCTGATGCCTTAATCTGAAAGTGGGCATTAAAACCTGAGGCAGGACCTAGTACAAATGCTGCATTGTGTGCTGCAACCTCAAGCTCAATAGAGACCGATGAAGAGTATATATTAGAAACTGTAGGAGATCCAGTGGAACAGGGCTTCATAAGTTTACGTTGATGTTCGCAGCTTTGAAGATCTCATCGGATCTAATAGATGAGGTCAAAGTAGCAATCCTACAGGATCCACATCTCAAGACTGTGCAAGAAGATCTAGAGAAGGGTAAAAGCAATCCTGATTTTACCTTGGATTCAGACAAGGTACTCAGGTATCGTCGATGATTATGTATAACTGAGAGTGAGAACTCAAATATCAGAGATTGAGTTATGATAGAGGCTCATTACACCCCATATTCGGTACATCCAGGAAGCACCAAGATGTACCATGATTTAAGAAGATTGTATTGGTGGAGGGGTATGAAAGCGGATGTAGCTCGGTTCGTATTCCAATGTCTAAATTGCTAGCAAGTTAAAGCTGAAAGACTGAGACCTGCAAGTTTGCTACAACCACTATCGGAGCTAGCATGGAAGTGGGATTGTATCACAATGGATTTCGTCACTGGCCTACCCTTGACACCAAGGTCAGTAGATGCAGTTTGGGTTATAGTCGATCGACTTACCAAGACAGCTCGATTCATCACTATCAGACCTCAGTATACCATGGAGAATTTGGCCAAGTTATATGTGGATAATATAGTCAGACTTTATGGCATCCCAGAAAGTATAGTGTCTGACAGAGATCCCCATTTTACATCAAAGTTTTGGGAAGGATTACAGAAAGCTATGGGAACCAAGTTGAAGTTTAGTACAACTTTTCATCCTCAAACAAATGGGTAGTCAGAAAAAACTATTCAAATCTTAGAAGATATGCTCAGAGCGTGTGCTCTAGATTTCAAAGGAGTTTGGGACGAGAAGCTATCACTCATCGAGTTTGCTTATAACAACAGTTACCAGGCTACGATCCAAATGGATCCATATGAAGCACTCTATGGGAAGAAATGTCATACACCTCTGTTATGGAATGAGGTGGGAGAGAGAGAAGGATTGTAGGACCGAAGTTCATCGAAGAAACTTATCGAGTGATTGATCAAATCAAGGAAAGAGTGAAGACAGCTCAAGTTCGACAAAAGCACTATGCAGATAACCGACGTCGAGATCTGGAGTTTGCAGTGGGTGATAAAGTATTTTTGAAGATATCACCTGTGCGAGGTCTGAAACGGTTTGGTAAGAAGGGGAAGCTATGCCCCAGGTACATAGGACCATACGATATTTTGACCAGATGGTAATGTGGCATATCAACTGGCTCTACCACCATCCATGTCAAGCATTCATGATGTGTTCCATGTTTCTTTATTGAAGAAGTACATCAGGGATCCATCGCACATCTTGATAGTAGACCCACCAGACTTGACAGAGGACTTGACGTTTAAAGTTTTACCTGCGATGCTCACAAGCCAAAAAGTACAACACCTTCGAAGCAAGGATATCCACTACGTCAAAGTGCATTGGAAAAGCCAAGATGTTGAAGAAATTACTTGGGAGGAAGAGAACACAATGAGAAAGGAATACCCTAACCTTTTCGATGACCAAGGTACGTTCAAATTTCGAGGCCAAAATTTATTTTAAGGGTGGGGGAGTTGTGAAACCTACATGCAAATTTTGGGGACGAAATTTCTTTTAAGGGTGGGGAGTTGTAAGACCCGCACTCTTAAAACCCGGTCTAACCTTGGTTTTGTGTCGTGACAGGTCTTCCGATCATCACCGAGCCAGACGGGGCAAGCGGATAACAAAAGCAGTACGAAATCAGACCGAAGTCGACCAATTATACCTGATTTTAGGTATACCGGTCGATGGTACCGGGTCTTGGTACCGGTCGACCGGTATGGCCTGCAACTATGTGCGGGAATTTAGAAATTGGTCTCTGCGGGTCCCGCTTTCCGATTTCGAATCCTAGAAGTTTCCTAATCCTAGTAGGGTTACTAAACCCTATTTCTAGCCTATAAATACACCCTTAAGCCTCCTCAAATCCTTTCCATTGTCTCTCACAAACCCTAGAGAAGAGAAAGAGGTGGAAAAGGAGAAGGAGCTAGGAGGAAGAAGAAGAAGCCGCCATTACCGTTTGACGAAGCTCTCGTTACGCCTGTCAACGGTAAGTGTTTGAATCCCTCTTCTTACCCTATGTTAGTTGTGTGGGAGGATCAATACCATGCAAAGTAGGTATTGATCTAAAACCCTAAATTGGCCAATAAACCCTAAGTTGCCGTCAAACCCTAGATTCGAGTTTCGAGATGATATTCATCGAAACGAGACTTTAATGAGTTGGGGATAACTCTAACTCAAAGCCTAGACTTAGAATGGATAGGAGAAACCCTGAAAATCCATGGAGGATGATCGACGGCAGTCGAAGAACCCATGTATGGTCTTCTGGAGACATACCGGTCGACTATACCGGTTGCATATAGTGCGACCGGTATGTTGCGACTGCTACCTCTCGGGAGGTTGTCTGTGGGGACCGGCTGACCATACCGGTAGCCAGTATTTCCCACAGAGCTGCGACTGGTACATGCCACCGGTCAGCTCTGTGAGGGTATTTTGTAACCTTGTTGGTTTCCGACCAACATGAAACCCTAAATAATATATTCTAATGAAACCCTAATAATATTGTAGGACTTTGTGACATATCGTTTGGACCTTGCGACGTGGAGAAAGTTATTGAACGAGCGTCAGGTAAGGGAATCGACCTAAACCTAATAATTAATGGAGTAAATCGTTGTTAATCATTGAATATCTATGATGTGATGTTTGTGCATATTCACATGCCATCCTTTACTTTCAGTTATTATTATTGTTCATGCATTCATAGGATGTGATTGTTTTCGTTGGTGTGTGGAGTGGGGCATGGGCCTGGGATCGCTCTTCACACTGGCACTTTTTGTAGTATTCTGTCTTAACATGCTTGGTACGGGTGGGGTATCAGGGGAAGGTCGTGGTACGGTGGTCTCCGATATTGATGTTGTCCCGGCCATTGTTATGTGGTACTGAGGATTCCGAGTCGACGCTGGCTTATCCACGATGCTTTAGCTCTCTCTATATGCCGTAGGGAGTTATGTTGGGATAGGGTCTACCTGCGTATTGTTTCTATCCTAGTTGGTTAGTTACGGATAGGGTATCAGGGGGAGGTGAGGTATTGTGGTCTCCGGCCCGGCCTGCACGCTCTAGCTCTATCTCTATGCCGTAGACGGCTGTCGGGATAGAGCATACATGGTTGACATATAGGATTGGTTAGTTGCGGAGCCCGGTTTGCGAAGCCCCTGGCCAGTAGGGGCTTAGGTACTGGTATGGGTAGAGTATCAAGGGAGGTGCGGGTATACCTTAGCTTTATCTCTATTCCATGATGGGTGCATGTGGGTTGGTGGTAGTATGATTTAATGTACGATGCCACACACTCGTGTATAGAGGTGCGGGGGCCACCAAACCTTTCTATAGCATATTGCAAACTTAAAACCAGACCACAGCATAAAATGATTGTTACTCATGCATAATATTGTGAAACTGTCTAATTGTCTTACTGAGCTGTGTTGTGAGCTCACCCTTTGTATATACATTGTTTTTAGATGTTGATGCAGGATACACTGTGGACGACTATGTGAACGCCCCGGCGTACGGTGGTGTAGTTGCTTCTGGATGTACAAGCAGGGGAGGACGAGCATGATGCGTCATGCAAGTGCCCTTTCTGCGTGTACCTTTGATTTGTTTTATTTATTTATTTCAGTTATTTTTGATTGGATTAAAGGGATGTAATGATATTATTTTATGTGTTTGATTTTGAATAATGGGATATTTATTTAAATTATCAATAGATACTCAGTTCATTCTATTTAAAGTCTTCCACTGTATATTTATATTCCGATTGTGGTTATGTGTAATTGGTTTGTATGGGTGGACACGGCCTATTCGAGATCCCGGTGTGAACCGTTGGTTCAATGACGGTTCACTCACACCATTCCGGTTGGATCGAATTGGGGTGTGACAACTTGGTATCGAGCTCTCGGGCTCTGTTCCAACAAACCATGCCGCACTTAACCTGGGTCGATGAACCGAGTTAGGAAGTTTAAAAATCTTAATACAAACACACCCTAAGCATTGTTTGATACCCGAGACGGACTAAGAAAGAGAATAATATACTATTCTAAATATGAAACTTAATATGTGCACATACACTAGTTAGGAAAAACCATGAACTTTCATTAAATAGAAAAGTGTATCAAATGTAATAGTGCTACGTGGTACAGTCCACAAACCGGGAAAGTTACCCTGTTATATAAACCGTCATATGAAAAGAAAAGTAAATGGGAAATCATGGGGGTAGGAGGCTTGGGAGGAATGGGGTCCGCTATATCATAGTCCCGCTCGGATGCGACCCTAAGCCAATGCACCTAGTCCTGAGTCACCCGTAGACTACGAGCCAAGGCGTCCCAACTCCCGACCCATCTCTCGCCGAGACTCTAGGATGACCCTCTAGGTGTCCCCGATCTCGGTGAACATACTCAACACCGAGTCGAGGGGGCTGAGATGGCCCGGTGTGGGAACGGATGGTGGTGGTACAGGTGCAGGCTGTGGGGCGGGGCATTGGTGCTTCCCCGGCTACATCGTCATCATCATCATCACCCATCTTGCTGCATAGGCCGCATTGGCCGCGGCTGTTCGCTGCCGCTACTCTCCCAAGTGGACGAGGGTGAGCCTCCAACTCGTCATCACTAAACCCCGGCAGATCAACCATCCGCATCCTCTCGAATGGCATCCCCGTCTATATCGGACGTCATAGTATCCTCGACGGTCACCTCGCCTCTCATGCTCATGCCCAGACGGCGAAGAAGAAAGGTAATGAGACGACCGTAGGGAAGGTTACTGGCCTGATCGGCCGGGGTCGCCCGATGCATAGTCCTAATGATGAGGTATGGAAGAGAGACCCGCTCTCCGGTGCGGATGCAAGAAGTGATGTACCGAGTGAGCTGGGATAACTCACCATAATGGCCGCTCCGGGGGGACGATGTTGTCTTTGGACGATGCGATTATAGACCCGAGGTACAGGTCTCAAGCTAGCCGCCTTCATAGGAGCTCCGGGGTTCAAGATTCGATGAGCTATCTCCCGGTGCAGGTCCTCAGTCAAGTAGCCCTTCGCTTTGGGAGGGCAATACACTAGGTCTCCATCATTAGGAACCCCTAGAAGGTCGGCCAGCTGGTGGGTGTTGAATGAGATGTGTACACCCCTGACATAACTGGAGATACGTAAATCCCTACCTTGGTTGGGATTGTTCACAATTCCGTGCAGCTCCAGGTTAGCAAAGAAATGCTTAACCAGATTGGGACGAGTGGTGTAGGTGTAAGAGATGACGGGCGACCAACCAAGCCTGTCAAAAGCCGCTCGAACGTCGAATCGGTCTAACTGCTCCAAGTTAACCCGACGCCCAGATTCTATATTCTTATTATCGAACCACGGGAACCGAGTTTGTGCTTCCAAAGAACGGAACCATTGCTCGTCCAATTGGGGAACTGGTGGTTGTGGGGCACGTGAACTTGAGTCGTGGGGACGCTTGCCAAGACCACGTCTAGGAGCCATTTAAAATCTGCAAAACAAAAGAAAACAAAAATAAAAAGTTAGAAATTTTCAAAATTTCGATATCATAACGGCTATAATTCAAGAAACAGCCTCGAACTCACCCAAAACATGGGGAGGAGGACTTAAGTAACCTCCACACTCTTCAACAAACCAATCATAAGCAAATATAACAAGAAATTGCAAGAAATTACAAGAAATTAAGAAAAATCATGAAATTTCAAAAAAATGGGAAAAACCTAGGTCAAAAGATGAAAAATTTGATTTTTAGGAAAACCGTTCGGTGGAACCCCAAATTAGTTGAGGGCTTTTGCTCTTGGGGGTCCCTAAACCCTTTCCAAGCCGAAGAAAATGAATTCCTACGGTTAAATCATCTCGAACAAAGAAAAACCTAAAATTCTACATATAGACGATATGGAAAATATGTAAAAATATAAGAGAGAGGGAGGAGACCTACCTGGAGACGATGTTCTGCGCTTGGAATGGATGGAATTGGCTTCAAACGGCACCGGTCGGACTGTAGCAACTCGGAACCCAGAGAAGAATCGCCACCGGAGAGGAAAGAAATTGGAAAAGTGAGAAAAATCTCACTTTTTCGCGATTTTAAAGTCATTTTGGGCATACCGGTCGACGGTTATGCCTATACCGGTTGACCGGTATCAACCCAGTGGCGACCGCTTATGTCTCGGCCAGAAAATTTTCCGACCGGTCGACTATACCGGGTCGCAACACTGTATACAGAGTGTCGACTTGTATCTACTAGACATGCGACTGGTATGTCTCGGCCAGAAATTGAATTCTGACCGGTCGACTATACCGGCCGCATACTGTCCCACAGGGGTGCGACCGGTATGTTGTGACCAGTACGCCCCAAAGAACCAGAAAAATTGAATTAAAAAAATTCTAAAATTGTGTAAATTGAAATGTTACTTCTTGACTATTTTTCCCTGCATTATTCAAGACTAACACTACTATTATTGATGTTCTCACGTGTTATGTCTTCTTCTAGGCATCCAAATAAATAGTCCGAGATGGCAGGTGGAAATGGTCGAAGGGGTCGGAGCGCCATCGGGCCGGGGATGCGCCTAGAAGAAGAGCAAGCCGAAGCAAGACCAAGGTTAGAGAAACCGGTCCTGAAGTGGAGGAGGAACAGGTCCCGAAGTACCGATTGCATTACCGGGCCCACCCCACAGAATTCCGAGACCATTGTTACAAACTTGGTCTACCGGATGCAAGGCTCAACTCGAAGGAATTTCGAGCCGGCATCGAAGATGCTCAGCCGCCAGAGGTTCCGTTCCCGCTGAAAATACGCCCGAAGTCGGGAGGAATTAACACTACCCAACCGGTGCAGTAGTAGCCCAAGGCCGAGGGCCAAGCACGAATGTACCACCACCGCATTGGTTTCGTGCCTTCGGGGTGATCCGGGGCGATCCATATCCACCACCATGGTACCGGAGTAGACACACGGGGACAGCATGATCTCGAGCGGGTCGATGGACAGATTCTTGAAGTTGAAACCTTCATCGTTCACGCAGGCAGACGGGAAACCATTGTGGCCAGCACGGGTGGGTTTCCGAAATGGAAAAGAACTTTCGACCGATGACTTGCAACCGAGGAGGAGAAGGTTCGTTGCCACTCACATGCCGGAGAAGACGCAAATGCTTGGTGGAATTCTACACGGGCATATCCGGAGAATAAGTACACACTAGTTGACTGGAAGTGTTTAAAGTGGCTTTCTTCGACAAATATTTCCCAAAGAGCTTCGAGAGATCAAATGGAGAGAAAGTTTCTCAACCCGCAAGCAGGCTCGGGCCGACCGTAGATGCATATCGCCAGAGGTACGAAGAGTTCTTCTTCGCACCAGCCGGTATGCGGGAAGAGGAGACAAAGATACGAGGTTCACCATGGGACTACGTGGAAGCATCGAGAGCACCTTTTGGGTCCTGGACAAGAAGACTTACAACGAGGCAATGCAGGTTGCGAGGGTGATGAGAGTCCCGGTCGGAGGGACAGCTTCTTCGGCCGAACAGGGGAGTGAAGAGATCTGCCGAAGAGAGCTCGGGTGGCTGTAATACTAGACCATTCCGCCCATACAGGGGGCAGACCGCTACAAGCACCGCAGAAACAACTGGCACCACTGTGCCACAGTCCGACCCAACCCAAATATTAAATGTTATAACTATCGACAGTTGGGACATGTTGCAAGGAACTGCACTCTACCTAAGAAGCAAGCTCCCCAACAAGCAAGAGTTTATGCAGTCACCACGAAGAGGCAGCCGCATCACTTGATGTGGTAACCGGTACGACTTTATCCCTTACTATTTGGTTTATTCTTTCGGGTTGCATGAGCATGTAGAACTAAGGGGCAATATATTCCGGGAATTGTAAATGTAGTTGGTTTACCCGCGCAGTATTATTTGACTCGGGGCCACGCACTCCTTTGTTTTGTTTCCTTTGGGAAGCGAATGGAGTTACCAATCAAGCAATTGAACCCAAGCTTGATAGTTCGCTCTCCACTAGAGTCGAAGTGGCTTTGACCAAGTATTATGGACCATGTATGGTATGTATTGAGGGCCGAGACTTAGAAGCAAGCCTAGTAATACTTGAGATGGCAGACTTTGATGTCATTTTGGGGATGGATTGGCTAGACCATCATTCGGTCGTCCTTTTATGTGGTGAAAGGAAGCTGGTGCTATCGACAAAGAGGGAAGGGAATACAGTTTCATTTGGGATTAAGCTATCTAGGAAGCTGGAAGTTGATCCTCTCCGCCCTAAAGACTAAGAGATGCTTGGAGAAAGGGGGAGTGGGTTATCTCAGATTCGTAGTCGACCTCACAAGAGAGTCACTCAAGATGGAAGATATAGATGTGGTTCGAGGGTTTCCGGATGTATTTTCGGAAGATCTTCCGGGTTTACCACCTGACGGGGCTAACGAATTTGTGATAGACCTTATGCCGGGTTCGGCGCCGGTGTCTAAAGGACCATACAGATGGCCCCGACCGAGTTAAAGGAGTTGAAGACCCAATTACAAGAACTGCTGGATAAGGGCTTCATACGACCTAGTATATCGCCTTGGGGAGCACCGTATTATTCGTCAAGAAGAAGGATGGAAGTGTACGGCTATGTATTGACTATCGTGGAGCTGAACAAGTTGACGATCAAGAATCGGTATCCTTTGCCGAGAATCGATGATCTGTTCGATCACTGCGGGTGCAAAGGTTTCTCGAAGATCGATCTCCGATCGGGTATCACCAATTGAAGATCAAGGCCGGAGATATTCGGAAGACCGCTCGGGGACGAGGTATGGGCATTATGAGTGTCTAGTTATGTCTTTCGGGTTGACCAATGCTCCAAAGGCCGCTTATGGAATTGATGAACCGAGTGTTCCATGATATGTTGGACACTTCGGTCATCGTATTCATCGATGACATATTGATTTACTCTAAGGACATGGAGATTCATACAGTGCATTTGAGAGCAGCCCTACAACGGTTGAGAGATGTGAGGCTTTATGCAAAATTCAAGAAGTGCGAGTTTTGGCTGAAGGAAGTGGCTTTCTTGGGCCATGTTGTATCCGAAGACGGTATCAAGGTTGATCCAAGCAAGATAGCTGCTATAGTAGGATGGGAGGCACCAAAATCTGTTGCGGAGATTCGTAGTTTTCTTGGGTTGGCTGGTTATTATAGAAGATTCGTGGAAGACTACTCCAGGACCGCAGTTCCACTCACCAGGTTGACCAAGAAGGGAGAGAAATTCATATGGATAGATGAGTGTGAGAAGTGCAAGACTAGTCTCTGCACCTATCTTGACCATCCCCAACTGCCGCACCGCTTACCTTGTATACGGATGCTTCCGGGTTGGGTATTGGGTGTGTTCGATGCAAGGAGAACATGTGATCGCTACGCATCAAGACGCTTAAAAGAGCATGAGAAGAACTATCCTACGCATGACTTGGAGCTAGCGCTGTTATACATGCAATCAAGACTTGGAGACACTACTTGTACGGTAAGAAGTTTCAAATCAAGTCGGATCACAAAAGCTTAACTTATCTCTTCACTCGAAGGATCTAAAAATGAGAACAGAGGAGATGGTCGAACTGTTAAAAGATTATGATTACATCCAGGTGCCATCCGGGTAAAAGCAAATGTGGTGGCCGACGCCTTAAGCGGAAAGTGGGCATCGAAACCCGAGGCGAGACCAAGTACAAATGCTGCATTGTGTGCCGCAGCCTTCGAGTTCAATGGAAATTGATGAAGAACATATAATTGAAACTGCAGAAGATCCAGGTTGAGCAAGGCTTGATTCATGGAGTTCACTATGATATTCGCCGCATTGAAGATCTCACCGAAGTCTAATTGATGAAGTCAAGGTAGTAATCCTACAGGATCCATATCTCAAGACAAAGGCAGAAGACTTAGAGAAGGGTACGCAATCTCGACTTTACTTTGGAATCGCGACAAAGTACTCAAATATCGCGGACGGTTATGTATACCCGAGAGCGAAGCTCGCGATATCGTAGGTCGAGTTATGACCAAGCTCATTACACTCCATATTCGGTACATCCAGAAGTACCAAGATGTACCATGATCTAAGAAGACTATATTGGTGGAGGGGTATGAAAGTAGATATAGCTCGTTTCGTGTTCCAATGTCCGAATTGTCAATAAGTTAAAGCGAAAGGCAAAGACCCGCGGGTTTACTACAGCCGTTACGGAACCTGCATGGAAGTGGGATTGTATCATTATGGATTTCGCCACCGCTTACCTTTGACACCAAGGTTAGTGGATGCAGTTTGGGTTATAGTAGATCGGCTCACCAAGACACTCGATTATTGCGGTCGGACCTCGAGATACCATGGAGAAGCTGGCCAAGTTATATGTTGATAATATAGTCGGACTTCATGGCGTTCCGGAGAGTATAGTATCCGACCAGAGATCCCCGTTTTACATCGGGTTCGGGAAGGATTACGTAAAGCTATGGGAACCAAGTTGAAGTTCAAGATAGCTTTTCATCCTCGGGACGGACGACAAATGAGCGAACTATTCAAATTTTGGAAGATATGCCTCGAGCTTGTGCATTAGATTTTAAAGGAGCTTGGGATGAGAAGTTATCACTTATCGAGTTTGCTTACAACAAGCTTATCGGCTACAATTTAGATGGCCCCGTATGAAGCACTCTATGGGAGGAAGTGTCGTACACCTCGTTATGGAACGAAGTGGGGGAAAGAAGAATTGTAGGACCGGAGTTTGTTGAAGAAACTTGCCGAGTAATTGATCAGATCAAAGAGAGAGTAAAGACAGCTCAAGTTCGAGAAGCATTATGCGGATAATCGACGCCGAGATCCGGAGTTTGCAAGGTGACAAAGTATTCTTGAAGGTGTCACCGGTGCGAGGTCCGAAATGGTTTGGTAAAAAAGGGAAGCTATGCCCCGTATGTGGGACCATATGAGATATTGAATCGACGTGGTAATGTAGCATATCAATTGGCTCTACCACCATCTATGTCTAGCGCTCATAATGTGTTCCATGTATCATTATCAAGAAGTATGTCGAGATCCATCGCATATCTTGAGCGCTGGTCCTCCGGACTTGACCAAGACTTAACTTTTGAAGTGGTGCCCGTAATGCTCTCGAGTCGAAAAGTTCAGCAACTTCGAACCAAGGATATCCACTATGTGAAGGTGCATTGGAAAAGCCAAAATGTGGAGGAAATTACTTGGGAAGAAGAGAGCGCGATGAGGAAGGAGTACCCTAACCTTTTGACGATCAAGGTACGTTCAAATTTCGAGGCCGAAATTTCTTTTAAGGGGGTGGGGGAGTTGTAGTACCTACATGCAAATTTCGGGACGAAATTTCTTTTAAGGGTGGTGGAGTTGTAATTTCGAATCCTAGAAGTTTCCTAATCCTAGTAGGGTTACTAAACCCTATTTCTAGCCTATAAATACACCCTTAAGCCTCCTAAAATCCTTTCCATTGTCTCTCACAAACCCTAGAGAAGAGAAAGAGGTGGAAAAGGAGAAGGAGCCGCCATTACCGTTTGATGAAGCTCTCGTTACGCCTGTCAACGGTAAGTGTTTGAATCCCTCTTCTTACCCTATGTTAGTTGTGTGGGTGGATCAATACCATGCAAAGTAGGTATTGATCTAAAACCCTAAATTGGCCAATAAACCCTAAGTTGCCGTCAAACCCTAGATTCGAGTTCGAGATGATATTCATCGAAACGAGACTTTAATGAGTTGGGGATAACTCTAACTCAAAGCCTAGACTTAGAATGGATAGGAGAAACCCTGAAAATCCATGGAGGATGATCGACGGCAGTGAAGAACCCATGTATGGTCTTCCGAGACATACCGGTCGACTATACCCGCTGCATATAGTGCGACCGGGTATGTTGCGACCGCTACCTCTCGGGAGGTTGTCCCGTGGGGACCGGCTGACCATACCGGTCGCCGAAGTTTCCCACGAGCCGCGAACGGTACATGCCACCGGTCGCTCCGTGAGGGTATTTTGTAACCCCCGTTGGTTTCCGACCAACATGAAACCCTAAATAATATATTCTAATGAAACCCTAATAATATTGTAGGACTTCGTGACATATCGCTTGGACCTTGCGACGTGGAGCAAGTTATTGAACGAAGGCCAAGTAAGGGAATCGACCTAAACCTAATAATTAATGGACAAGAATCGTTGTTAATCATTGAATATCTATGATGTGATGTTTGTGCATATTCACATGCCATCCTTTACTTTCGTTATTATTATTGTTCATGCATTCATAGGATGTGATTGTTAGGCATGTGATTGTTTTGTTGGTGTGTGGAGGGGGCATGAGCCCGGGATCGCTCTTCACACCGGCACTTTTTGTAGTATCGTCTTAACATGCTTGGTACGGGTGGGGTATCGGGGGAAGGTCGTGGTACGGTGGTCTTCGATATTGATGTTGTCCCGGCCATTGTTATGTAGTACCGAGGATTCGAGCCGACCTGGCTTGTCCACGATGCTTTAGCTCTATCTCTATGCCGTAGGGAGTTATGTTGGATAGGGTCTACCCGCGTATTGTTTCTATCCTAGTGGGTTAGTTGTGGATAGAGTATCGTGGGGAGGTGAGGTATTGTGGTCTCCGGCCCGGCTCAGATCGCTCTAGCTCTATCTCTATGCCGTGACGGTCAGGGCCGGGATAGAGCATACATTGTTGACATATAGGATTGGTTAGTTGCGAGCCCCGACCAAGAGGGGGCTTAGGTACGGTATAGGTAGAGTATCGGGAGGTGCGGGTATACCTTAGCTTTATCTCTATTCCATGATGGGTGCATGTGGGTTGGTGGTAGTGTGATTTCACCCAGGCGATGCCACACACTTGTATAGAGAGCGGGGGCCACCATACCTTTCTATAGCACATTGCAAACTTAAAACCAGACCACAAAGATAAAATGATTGTTACTCATGCATAATATTATGAAACGTCGATTGCCCTTATCGAATGTGTTGTGAGCTCACCCTTTGTATATACATTGTTTTTAGATGTTGATGCAGGATACACCGTGGACGACTATGTGAACGCCCGGCGCGGTGGGTGTAGTCGCCTCGGATGACAAGCGGGGAGGACGAGCATGATGCTTATGCGAAGTGCCCTTTTCGCGTACCTTTGATTTGTTTTATTTATCTATTTCAGTTATTTTCGATTGGATTGAAGGGATGTAACGATATTATTTTTTGTGTTTGATTTGGAATAATGGGATATTTATTTAAAGTATCAATAGATACTCGGTTCATTCTATTTAAAGTCTTCCGCTGATATTTATATTCGATTGTGGTTATGTGTAATTGATTTGTATGGTGGACACGGCCTATTCGAGATCCTGGTGTGAACCATTGGTTCAATGACGGTTCACTCACACCATTCTGGTTGGATCAGAATTGGGGTGTGACACGCACTCCATGAACCCGATCTAAACCTTGAATTCATGTCGTAACAGGTCTTCCAATCATCACCGGGCCAGACGGGACGAGCGGATGACAAACAGATACGAAACAGATCATTTAAGTATGAATTTTATTCATACCGGTCGATGGTACCGGTCTTGGTTTTGGTCGACTGGTATAGCCTGTGCGATAGACTACGAAGATCCGGAACCGGATCTCTACGGGTCCCACTTTCCAAATTCCGAACCCTAGGACTTTACTAATCCTAGGAGGCTTCCTAAACCTAAACCTAGCCTATATAAATCCCTCTAAGCTCCCTAGAATCCCTTCCATTGATCCTCACAAACCCTAGAAAGGAGAAGAAAATTGAAGAAGGAGAAGGAGCTAGGAAGGAGAAGGAAGAGTCGCCATTGCCGTTCGACGAAGAACACCAAGTTGATGGTAAGTGCTTAAACCCTCTCTCACATTATGACTCTAGGATGGTTAGGTTGCTTTGATCAATACCATGCAAAGCAAGTTTTGATTTAAACCCTATTTTGCTGATAAACCCTATTTTTCCGACAAACCTTAATCTAGTCGGTAAACCCTAGATTCAAGTTCTAAGAAGAAGACCGTCAAAGCTAGGACTTAAATGGAGTTGGAAACAACTTTAACTCAGTGCTTAGACCTAGAATGTGTAGGAGAAACCCTAGGATCATTAGGGGGTGACCTACGAAAGTCGAGAAATCAGACGTATGGTCTTCTAGAGACATACCGGTCACACCATATGCGACCGGTACCGCGACCAGTACCTTCCAGGGACTAGTCTATGGGGACCGACTGACCATACCGGTCGCAGGTTTTCCCCACAGTGCTGCGACCAGTACCTGTGAGCGATCAGCCTTGTGAGAAGTTTTGTAATCTTGTTGGTTTTGACCAACGTAAAACCTAAGAAAAATTATTCTAACTAAACCCTAATATCGTGTAGGACTTTGTGATAGCACGTTTGGATCTTGAGACGTGGAGCAAGCTATCAAACGAGCATCAGGTAAGGGAATTGGACCTAAATCCTAATAATTAATGAACAGTTAAACGTTGTTAATAACCCTGATTCTCTGGATTGATGTTTGTGCATTCTCGCATGTCATCCTTTACTTACAGTTATTATTATTGTTCATGCATACTTGCTATGCTAGGTTGTGACTGTTAGGCATGTGATTATTTTTGTTGGTGTGTGGAATGGGAAGGGCTTGGGGCTTGGGATCATTCTTCACACTAGCACCTTTCGTATCGTTCTGTCTTAGCATGCTTGGTGCGGGTAGGGTATCAGGGGGAGGATGTGGCACTATGGTCTCCGGCCTGGCCACCAGACTCTAGCTCTATCACAATGCCGTAGGGAACTGTGCTGGGAAAGGGGCTACTGTGATGACATATAGGATTGGTTAGTTGCGAGCCCAGTTTGCAAGCCCTCGCCAATAGGGGTTTACGTGTTGGTATGGGTGGAGTATCAGGGGAGGTGTTGGCAGTGTTTGATCTAGACGCCTTAGCTCTATCTCTATTCCATAGTGGGTGCATGTGGGATGATAGTGGTGTTTGATCCACTGGGCGGCTTCACACACTTGTGTATAGAGGTGCGGTGGCCGCCAATCCTTCCTATAGCACATTGCAAACTTAAAACCAGACCATAATGTGAATGTTACTCATGCATATGTTTGTGCAATTGTCTGATTGTCTTACTGAGCTAAGTTGTGAGCTCACCCTGTATATATATACATGTTTTTAGATGTTGATGCAGATTGCACAGTGGATGATTACATGAACGCGCCAGCATACGAAGGCGTGACTACTTTGGATGTGCAGGCAGGAGAGGACGAGCATGACGCTTCATGCGAGTGCCCTTTCTGGGTGTATCTCTAGGACTTGGGTTTTATTTATTTTAATTATTTTTAGTTGAGATGAAGTTGATGTAACGATATTTATTTAAGTTTTGGTTATTTGAATAATTGAATATTTTATTTAAATTTATCAATAGATTACTCAGTTCATTTTATTTAAGACTTCCACTGTATTTATTATATTATGATTGTGGTTATGTGCAATGATTTGTATGAGTGGACACGGTCTTATTGAGATCCTGGTATGAACCGTTGGTTCAGTGACGGTTCACTCACACTTCTGGTTCAGTCGAAATTGGGGTGTGACAACAGCCACATGACCTGGCTTTTGGCAGACTTGACAAACAACCCTAGGGCGATTGTTGTGAGAATTAGAAGGGAATCTACCAACGATGTGGCAAATGGAAAGGTCTCATTAAAAATCAATGGCGAGAGACATACACACGACCTGTCTCTTGGTAAAGGCACTTGTATAGCCTTTGTGGTGTAGAGAGTACCCAAGGAAAACACACAAGGGAGGGAGTGATCATCCAATTTATGTTGCTGATAGGGTCTCAATTAAGGGTAGCATAGGCAGCCAAATACCCTCAGGAATGAATAATCTGGTATCTGTTGGAATAGAGTCTCATAAGGAGACCGATTGTGGAGTATTGGTGTAAGCATGCAGTTCAACAAGTTGACCTTAGTAGCAAACACACGATCCCAATACTCTTTCGGGATCTGAGAGTGAAGCAATAAGGTAGAGCCAGAGTTGACTATATGTTGATGTTTGCGTTTTACAGTTCCATTCTGCTATTGAGTGTGGGGGCAGGAGAACTTGTGCAATATTCCATGTTCTTGTAGATAAGTATGAAACTTTACAAATTTGCCACTACCATCCGATTGAAAACATTTGATTTGTTTGTTAAAAAATCTTTTAACTTGTTATTTAAGAGCAATATAGCCAGATAAAGCTTTGGATTTAACTGTCTGAGGAAATAACTATGTATACTTACTAAAGTCATTAACGAATGCTATATAATACTTGTAACCAAAAGTAGAAGTTATAGGAGAAGGTCCCCAGAGATCAGTAAATTAAATCTAAAGGGGAATGACAAAGAGAAGCATAATTGATAAATGGAAATTGATGAGATTTGCCCAATTGACAAGGTTCACAAAATTCAACTAAAGAATTATTTGAAATTGGAAGATGGTGCTTGGAAATAATTGTGCATACGATCCATTGAGAAGGGTGACCAAAGCAATCATGCTAGATCTTCAATGGAACGCGTTCACCAATAAAGGTTGAATAGGATAGTGGTTCGGCAGGAAAGGAGACAAAGGAGGAGGATTTATTGGAGGAGGCGCTGTTCAGCAGGTAGAGGCCATCTTTATTCTGGCCTTGCAACAGGAGGTCTCCAGAGGATAGATAAAGTAGCAATTATTATCTTTAGTTAACTGAAAAATTGATAGTAAATTTTCTTGAATATGGGGAACATTGTAGAGATTCTATAAGGAAAATGATTTGAGAGGGGTAGATAAGATGGAGGAGCCAGTGTCGATATTGCCGAACCTAAGCCGTTTGCCACCCTAACTTGGTCAGAGCCAGTGTAAGGAGTGGAAATTGATAAGTTGGACAGATCTGACGTGAGGTGGTGAGTGACACTGGGGTTAAGACACCATAAGGCATCATAGGTTATAGGATGAGCAACATAATAGCATTTAGTGATGGACCTTAAGGTAGTCCAAAGTTAGGATCGAACCGCTAGTAGCATTGAACAACCACATGACCTGGCTTCTGGCAGACCTGAAAAACCCTAGGGCGATTGTCGTAAGAATTAGAAGGGAATCTACCATGGCCTCTCCCTCAACCACTCCCACGTCCTCTCCTTTGATAAGTACTATCAAAATGTGGTGGCTTAGTGGCCTGATGGGCCGAAGCAACAGGTGTCGTAGACACAGTGATGCAGCTTTAGAGCATCACTTCATGATTGTAGAATATGCGAAGAAAGTCATCTAGCCAAGGAGCTCAAGTCATGAAGTAACAGAGGAAACAAAGGCATCATATTCAGGACCAAAGCCATGAAGAATGCTCAACACCATCTGATGTTCTGAAATGGGTCGGACAATCGCAGCCAAGTGATCTCCTATTGTCTTTGCCTTTTGAATATATTTTGCCAGAGGAGTATTGCCTCTTTTGAGAGATCTCAATTGAAATTCTAACTGCATTATTCGTGCTTGGGAGGAAGAAGAATAATGCTTTTCCAAGGTAGACCCTACCTTATGGGAAGTGTTGAGGCCGACCACCAGAGAGAAAGTAGATTCAGTGAGGGAGGACAGAATGCAGCAAAGTAGCATTTGCTATTGCGGTCAAGCAGTGTACTCAGGGTTGACTATAGTAGAGGAGGCATCAACACCAGGTAGTGTGGCAGAGGGACACTTACATGACCCATCAATGTACTTCAGGAAGTCATAAAGGCAGAAAAGAGGAAGAAACTGAGCCTTCCAAGGAGATAGTTGCTCTTGTCGAGTTTGATTTGCAAGAGATGAGAGACATTGTCATCGAGACCCAATGACGTTGTAGTAGGTGATGGAGAGGTGATGGAGCTTGATGTGGCAGAAGAGGTACTAGAGCTTAAGGTGGACGCCATAAGAGAAGGAGGAAGAATGTGAGATAAAAAAAATATTATTTTTGTTTGAGCCTAGTAAATGGAGGGATTCTTACGTATATAAGGCACTTAAGGTTTTTGTCTCTAAGCAATGTGGGACTATTCCCAACATTTCCCCTCACGTGTTGCCCCTCTTCTGGGTGGTAGTATACGTGGCATGTGGTCCCTCTTTTTGGGTGACCTTATAGAGTGAACCTGGAGCTCTGATAACATGATAGAGTAGGGTTTCCTAGATAAAACTCATTCATGGTTTACGTGTGAGTGATTGGATATATATCATGTGTATTGGGTTACATTGTTACCAGTTGTACAATCTGTATTTTTGTAAAACTAAAACTCCTTAAGAATCCTAACATACATGATTTACGTTATCAAATGTGAGAGTCCAATATGACTTCCATATCACATATGATAACCTCAATGACTACCCTTGATTTCCTCCATGCGGTTCAGGATTTGGAGAGCTGTTAATAATCTGGTGTACACCGTGAAAGTGTATCCATATTCCAAATTTATCGAAGGACCGCTGATTAGCTTCGTTCCATCTCTCAAGAACAATGAGGTTACCCGATACCATCCAAGGAGACTCCCTTAAAACATTCTTTAAGTCTAACTCATGGTTAAACATAAGAATCTATAAGGAAAGGTGAGACATGAACTCCACGGAGAATGTTCCTATGCCTTAGGTAAAGCTTTCGTCATTGCTTGTTGGCGATAAGGTGTACTCACAAAAATCTTTCCAATGAGTGTAAGATGAGCATGGTAGAACTCAGGAATGTCTTCCTTATCATCCAGAATGAGAAACTTCCGATTACGCATGGCTGGACTAATGGGAATTTCCTCATGCAAATTAGCCTCCTGTCGATGCTCCATAGATAGTTTTTTATGCGAGTTCTATTGTACGGACAAAGGAGGAGGAGAGGTATGACTCTCTGAAGGTTGTTATGTAGGTCAAATGGCCCACATGCCACCTGATCCCACCTAAGTTGGATGATTAACATTAAGATCCTGTGACATGTGGCACCCAGATCACCGTCGATCCTTAATGGGAGGAGATGATTGATCTATAAATAATCCAAGGGTGGGTCCTGTGCACACTTATGTAATCTGAGATTTTCCATTACATTCTCTTTGTCTGAGAATAAGGAGTTCCATTACATTCTCTTTGTCTGAGAATAAGGAGTGCACAGAAACCCTATCCCCTTCTTCTCTATCTTCTTCATTTGCTTACACAGGAGAGGACGCAAAGAGCTTGTACGCTTCTTCTCTATCTTCTTCATTTGCTTACACAGGAGAGGACGCAAAGAGCTTGTACGCTGGTTGGATCAGAGATGGTAGTGAATGGTCAAGTCATGGGAGGTATTTATGATTTTCTTTCGCCCTCTGTCACCTTAAAGAATATGCCGATTTTCCCTTTTAACATTTCCGGCAGAGCCATGCCTTTTGTTAAAGGAAAAGCATATATCCGACGCCAACAGAAATCTGCAAGTGTGCATCCGCATGGCTGCCGGCCCACAGGCCAGCAGGCCAGCAGGTACAAACCGGCAGGCAGCCGGCCAGCTGCAGCCACAGGCAGACCCGCAAGCGCATCCAGCGACAACTAGTAGCATCTGCCGCCGACTGCGCTAGCTGCAGCAGGCCAGCCCGCAAGGGCCAACCTTCCGCAGCCTTGCGCGGGAAGCAGCAGATGATGCAGGTTGTTTTGCACTCTGAGAAGTTGTCGCAGGTTATTTTTTTTCCGGTTGGTGGTGGTGCCAGCGTTTTGTGAACGTTGCGGTGGTTCCGGATTCTTCTCCGGATTCCATGGGACGTGCCAGGTTGTATCGACACGTTTAGGAGCCGTTGCAGCCTTGACGTATTCACTATTCTGTTAGAAAACGTTGAATCAGTAAAGGTTTGGTTAAAGGAATATGTGATGGCATTCTTTAATGAAAATAGGATATTCTAATGATGGCATTTTGGTCCTTTGAAGCCCATTTAAAGAATAAAAGTTAAAGTTCTTTTTCTTTTAAAAACATGCGGTCATGGGTTTTGTATTTTGTTTTATTTAAAGCCCATTGATTTTTTATTAAGTTACGGGCTTTCATAACCGGCCCAATTGATTTTTGTTAAGTTATGGGCCACATGACTGGCCCATTAATTGTCTTAAAAGAAATAAAAATTATTTTTTATTTAATTCTGGGCTTACCCGAGACCCGCTAAATGGATTCTCGGGTTGACCTGAAACTGCGCCATGATCGGCTTTCGGTTGGCCCGAGACCCGTCCCAGATGCTTGGATGGGTTGACCGGTAGCCAGGTTTTTGCCTTTTCTATGAACCAGGAATCTCTATTGAACCGAACTGGTTTAGTTCGATTGATCCATTTTGGCTTGGTTCAATTCGGTCTGATCCAGAACTTGTTATGAACCGTGACTGATATGATTAATGGTGATATTTAGTGTTTTTAAACTGTTTTAATTATATGTCACCTTCATATTGTTACGAACCGAACGTCACTGAAACAGTGACTGCAGCTTTATGACAGTTAGTTCTGAGCGTCGCTAAAAGGTAAGAACAGTGACTGTAATTGTTGTGACAGTGTGCTATGAACGTCGCTAAATGTTCAGTTTTTCTTTTAGTGACATTTAAAGACAGAACGACACTGTATCTATGTACACAACAGAATGTATTAAGCACTGCTTAGTGACATTTACAAACAGAACGCCATTGTATGTATAATAGTATCATTATTATGCCATTGTAATTAGTGACAGAAACAAATGCCATTAAGAGTTAGTGTTAAATAAAAGTAAAGGAATAAGCCATTAGGATTTTTTTTAATGTTATTAGGCTTATGTTAGTACTAATGAATGTTTGTTTTAAATGATGCCATAAATGACAAAAATGCCCTTATCTGAGATGGATCAGGCTGGCCAACCTATAGTAAAGTGTGTTAAAAATCAAGAAAACCATTAGGTTTATTTTAAACAATTATAAGTGCATTTTTTGGATGTCATAAAAAACAAAATACCCTTATAAAGGTAGGCATCACAAAATCGCATCTTTTACACTGGAATTGAATATTATCCCCACAGGGAAATGCTCTTTTCTTTTGTCAAAAGATGGAATAAGAAAGGGTGTGAAATTGCAAGATAGATGGAACCTTCATCTGCCTACAGGTGTGGAAGAACCTTTTGAATTGTAGTGTAGCATTCTAGTCTTATTAATAAAGACTTGGACATATGTATACTATAATCTTAGCCCACAGGTAGTTTTATAGGGTACATCAGTCTGTCACTTAAGTTTGATATCAATCAACTTAGTGTAAAGTTTCACATATCAAAATTGATTATAAGTTTAGCCCACAGGTAGATTATAATTAATTTTAGTATGTTACTGATTATTGACGTGAGTTGATATCAGTGTATAGTAGTATGCCATAAATCTAAACTTTCTTTTTGCTATTATGTTTGTAGCATTAAATAATAACCAGATTAGTCTCCCAATCCTTACTAGGGGAAATTATTCAGATTGGAAACATAAGATTTATTTGACCTTAGAGTGCATGGATTTGGACTTAGCGCTCCATGTGGAAGAACCTGCTGCTCTCACGGATTCCAATACGTCAATCCAAATTGCTCACTAAGATAAGTGGGAGCGGTCTAACCACTTGAGCCTAAATTTTGTCATGAACAATATCGACAAAAGCATTAAATGATCAATTTCTGAATGTAAAAAGGTTACTGACTACATGAATGCAATTGATGCTCATTTTGTGAGTTCAAACAAAATATTGGTTATCACTCTAATGGAAGAATTAGACTTATTTAGAAAGTGTGGTAGGATAGATATGTGTGATCACATCATGCACATGAGGGATGTCTCAACTCAGAGAACTTTGGTTTGTTATGAATCAAATTTAATTGATTCTCATTCAAATAACTGGTGGATTGATTCCGGATCGACAATCCATGTGGCCAATACCTTGCAAGGCTTTCTGCAGACAAGGTTTCTGAAGGAAAATGAGAGACACATCTTTTCAGGAAATCGGATGCAATCTTAAGTGGAAGCTATAGGAGTCTAAAGATTAGTTTTGCAGTCTGGTTTTGTGTTGGATTTGAAAGACACTTTTTATGTACCTTCTTTTGCTAAGAACCTGATTTCTGTTTCCAGATTAACACTTATGGATTATGTGTTTGAGTTTTCTAGTTCAGTCATAAAGTTAATAAAGGACGATGTAATAGTCGGTTTAGGTTCTTTAATTAATGGTTTGTTTCTTTTAAATTTAGATCCAACATATGAAAGTAATTTACTTTTTGTTAATAATATTGGCATAAAGAGAATGAATGTAAATGAGAAGTCTTCTAAATTATGGCATCTTAGATTATGTCACATATCTAGTAACATAATCAAAAGGTTAGTGAATGATGGAGTACTTGAGACTCTAGATTTCTCTGACTTGGGGGTTTTGTGTGGACTACATCAAGGGGAAGCAAACCAACAAAACCAAGAAAGGTGCCAGAAGATCAACTGAGACTTTGGAAATCATACATACGGATATCTGTGGACCTTTTCCCACTCCCTGTTTGAATGGTCAGAGATACTTTATCTTCTTCATAGACGACCACTCACGATTCATGTATCTCTATCTTCTAGTTCATAAAGATGAGGCACTAGATGCTTTTAAGAACTTCAAGACAGAAGTAGGGAAACAAACTGGAAAGGTGATCAAGATCGTGAGATCAGATAGAGGTGGTGAATACTATGGTAGAACCACAGAGCGAGGTCAAAGACTGGCCCGTTTGCACGATATCTTCAAGAGGAAGGTATTATAGCCCAATATACCATGCCTGGATCTCTGGATCAAAATGGCGTTGCTGAAAAAAGGAATCGTACATTATTGGACATGGTCAGAAGTATGATAAGCAATTCATGTTTGCCTCTGAAGTTGTGGAGTGAAGCTCTAAAGACTGTGGTATATATCTTGAATAGGGTACCATCCAAGTCGGTTCCTAGACTCCTTTTGAGTTGTGGAATGGATGGAAAACCAGTTTGAAGCATACTCGCATATGGGGCTGTAAAGCTGAAATAAGAGTCTATAATCCACACCTTCATAAGCTAGACCGTAGAACAGTTAGTGGATATTTCATTGACTATTCTGAAAGATCTAAGGGTTACAAGTTTTACTGTCCCTCATATACCCTTACCATTATAGAGTCAAAAGTTGCTAAATTTCTAGAGGATGGCGATAACAGTGGGAGGATAAAAGGTTTAAACATTGAGTTCCACAAACAAGATGTCTCGATAATGCCTTCCACATCTAGTGGTCAGGGTTTTATCCCTTTACCAGTGGTACCTGTGGTTAATGAGCAACCACAAGCTCATGATGAATTACCACATCAAGATGTACCACATCAAGATACACCACATTAAGAGCCAGTTGTCGCTGAACCTATTGCTCTTGAGCCACAAGTTTTTAGGAAGTCCTCTAGAGAAAGAAAGTCGGTAATTTCTTCAGATTATCAGGTATATCTCCAAGACTGTGGAAATGATATTGGAATAAATGAAGATCCAACATCATTTGCACAGGCTGTTCATAGCAAAGATTTCATTTTATGGTATGATGCTATGAAGGAAGAAATAGAATCCATGTCAAAGAATCAAGTGTGGGAACTTGTAGAATTACCTAAGGGCACCTCCCCTGTGGGGTGTAAATGGGCTTTCAAGACCAAAATCGACTCACACGGTAATATCAAAAGGTACAAGGCCCGAATGGTGGCAAAATGTTTTAATCAAAAGGTTGAAATTGATTATAAGAAACCTTTTCTTCAGTATCTAGGAAAGATTATTTGAGAATCATCATGGCACTGGTGGCTCACTATGATCTTGAGCTGCACCAGATGGATGTCAAGACGACATTTCTGAATGGTGATTTAGAGGAGGAGGTATACATGAGTCAACCTGAAGGTTTTATTTTGGATAAAGGAGGTCATTTAGTATGCAAGCTTAAGAGGTCCATATATGGATTGAAACAAGCTTCCCGACAGTGGTATTTGAAGTTTGATAACATGATCACTTCCTATGGCTTTGTGGAGAATCGAGCTGATCAATGCATTTACATAAAGATCAAGGGAACTAGTTTCACCATACTAGTGTTGTATGTGGATGACATTCTCTTAGCAAGCAATGATCTAGGGATGCTACATGGGCGAAGCATTTCTTGGCCCAAAACTTTGACATGAAGGATATGGGTGAAGCCTCCTATGTTTTAGGCATAGAGATTCACAGGGACAGGTTTCTTAAGACTTTAGGACTGTCCCAAAAAGGTTACATTGACAAAGTTTTGGAAAGGTTCAAGATGAAGCAATGCTCATCAAGTATAGGACCTGTAATTAAAGGCGACAGACTCAGTTTGGAGCAATGTCCGAAGACCAATCTGAAATAGCAGGCTATGCAAAATATTCCCTATGCATCAGTAGTAGGCAGTTTAATGTATGCACAGGTCTGTACTAGACCTGACATCGCATTTGCAGTGGGAGTTTTAGGAAGGTTCCAAAAGAACCCTGGTGGTTTACGACATTGGACAGCACCGAAGAAAGTACTGAGGTACCTACATGGCACCAAAGATCACTTGCTTACATATAGGCATGTTGGTGATTTGAAACTAATCGACTACTCAGGTTCGGATTATGCTGGATGTGGAGATATAAGAAAGTCTACTTCGAGCTTCATTTTTGTTAGCTAGAGGAGCAGTGTCTTGGCGCAACGTAATGCAACCTAAGACAACCTCTTCTACTATGGAAGCTGAAGTGGTGGCATGCTGTGAAGCAGTTTCTCAGGCATCTTTGTTGAGACAGTTTGTCATAGATTTGAAGGTCATAAGTTCAATTGAAAAACCTATAAAGATTTACTGTGGTAATACTACAATAGTACGTTTCTCTAACAATACATGCTCAGTGAGTCGCTGTTGACACATTAAGATAAAGGATTTTGTTGTTAAAGAAAAAGGTTTGAGATCATCATGTTTAAATAAACATATTTGCACTGATGATATGATAGTAGATCCTTTCACCAAAGGCCTTTTGTCCAAGGTGTATGTAGTTCACGTGGATCGAATGAGACTATGTAGATCATTAAGTGGCTAAATGTTTTATTGTGACATTGCAATGTAAAGTTTGATGATTTCAAAATAAAGTTATTTTATTTTTTTTCTGTCGTTTATTTGGTTGTATACATAAAGTTTTGTAATGACAGATGCCTATAAAGTTTTCTAGGAAATAAAGTTTGACCCTTGAATCGATTGTTGAATTGATTCTATAAAGCAGGGTAGTCACAATTGAGGTTCATTGTAAAATAAACAATCTATTGTAATACATGGAAGGAAGTGTTTCCATTGTACTCTAATACTGGGACATGCACCACCATGATTCATGGGTTGGGAGTTTTATTATGAACATAAAGAACAAGTCCATAAAGAAGGATCCGAAAATTATTGTATGGCCATACATCATGTTAATAACCATAAAGTGGCTTGTCATATGACAATATGGGCCAAGTGGGAGAATGTAAGTCGGATGGCCCACATGCCACCTGGCCCCACCTAAGTTGGATGATTAACATTAGGATCTTGTGACATATGACACCTAGATCACCGTCGATCCTTAATGGGAGGAGATGATTGATCTATAAATAATCCACGGGTGAGGTCCTGTGCACACTTATGTAATCTGAGAATTTTCATTACGTTCTCTTTGTCTGAGAATAAGGAGTGCACAGAAACCCTATCCCCTTCTTCTCTATCTTCTTCATTTGCTTACACAGGAGAGGATGCAAAGAGCTTGTGCGTCGGTTGGATCAGAGATGGTGGTGAACGGTCAAGTCATGGGAGGTATTTATGATTTTCCACATTGTATTTTTACCTCTATGAATGATGGGATTTCTTCATGTTAGTGATTAGAGTTATGTTGTGCGGATGAAGAAGGATGACAGGTATGACTCTCCATAAGTGAGAAATAAATGGATAATAACATAGTAGATGCTTTGTCCAAGGGCATGAGTGCATGACAGCGGATCACTCCAAATGGAGGAAGAAAATCAATGGCACTCCACAGAGGAGCAGAAAATCAGATTTGCTTCACTACCAACCCTGAAAGAAGCTTGTTCAAAGTGATAACAGGGCTAGACATGGATCCACAAATACTCAACACACCGACACGAATATGGCATCACACGAAAGGTTGGTAATACCCAAACTCGATTTTGTGTATTTTGGTTTACCAAACGTCAAGTGGGTAGATTGATAAAGTAAAACCCATAGATGATAATCATGTAATTTTCCCTTTTTGTGTAAGTACATTTTCCTTCTTACGCCAATCTGATGGTTGAAGTGCAATCATTCATATGATGATATATAACGGATATGGACAATGGGGCTTGAACCATCAAAAAATTTAAATGGACACTACGACCACCCTAATCTGGATTAGGGACAACATGACTGCGTTGTGTTTCCTACCTAGCACCTTCACCTGTGGCTCTGCTTGCTGGGTCTCGGACCATTGTTTGCTTAAAAAGAAAAGGCCTCCCGCTATGTAAGACGATCCTCAATCTATTATTTTTTATAATTCATCCACCAATACCCCTATGATTGAGTTACACAGTGCCACCTAGGAAGTCAAAAACTCACTCTTTAGAAGTCCATGCATGTTTACGCATGCACATCAACCATCCTTAAGAATGGCCACCAAACAGTCAATTTCCAATGTCCGATGTTCCATTTCTCTAGCGACTACTTGCATTTGGGCTTATGATGGGTTACTGGCTTCCCCATTTGTCAAATTTAAAACTTATTTGTGTCATTTGGAAGAGTGATGTAACAATTAATTCCAATCATAAGATAACTAGAGAATGATCTAAATTAATCAAGTAAAATTTTTTTACTTAGGTTTTGTTTGTTTTCATGTAAAATGATAGAAAAGAAATTTTTTCCTATAAAATATGATTTTTTACTATTTGTTTTAACCTAAAATGCTAACAAAGATCTTGAGAAAAGAAGAAGATAATTTTCATGTAAAATATCATTTGTATAGAAAATTTTACAGCAAAATAAATAGGGTTTCAAAATCTATCCTCCCATTTAAACATCCTGTTTCCCTTTCTTGTTTCTCAATTTTTTTTTGTATGTCAGCTTTGTTGATGATGAGCTTTGTATATGTATAGTGTATTCTTGGGAATATTTAATTTTAGAGAAAATATCACCACACTCTTGTAGCATGGCTTAATCTCATCCACACTCTTTTGTTTGTGATAATGTTACTAACACCCCTAGGACATCCAAACATTATTTTAGACTCACAGAATAAGGGTGCCACATTTGGACCGGAACTGTTTACCGAAATCGGATCCAACTATTTACACTGGAATCGAGAGACCGTTTAGTAATCGGTTCGATTCTGGTTGAAAAATGACACGGTTTACCTAATTGGTTCGTTCAGTTTGAAATCATTTAAACCGACGGGTTACACTGGCTAGACACTGATTAAACCGAATAGACTATAAACCATGTAAATCGTTAGTTTCCTAAACGAGTAAAAGCTAATCTCATTTCCAAAATTGAAAACCCCAACCCCAATTATACTAATTTCCCAACACCATAACCCCATTAATATACTAATTTCCCCAGACCCCAACCCCAATTCCCAAAGACCTAAAACTATGCCTATGCTCAATAATGTGCAACACACAATGAGGAGAGGGAATTTGGTAAAAGTTATAATGTATATGCACTTATAGCCCCATACTTGTATTATGACTGTAAAAAACTTCTCTTTTATAGTTTTTATGTTTCTCTAGTTTCTGAATTCAACACTCAACAACTAACAAATACCCTTATCTTCATCACTGCAGCAAAGGATGAAGACAGAAAATGTAGCAAACAAGCAGTATCAGACTGTTGAGATGAGGCAATAAAGCTAACGAACGAGGCCTGACTGACGAAATGGCATTATATAACCTGAGATATTTCATGTGAATGTCTAATAGATGCCTCTAGTTTTGAAAATAAGCTATTAATGGTTATCAACAAAGATGGCAGAGATTTTTCTGGATCCTTGATCAAATTGTCTCCAGAATTGTCGACCTCCATATAAACCTAAATGAACAATCAAACAATTAGTCATGTTCCCCATTTTTAATATTTTCTTAGGCTTCATTAGTCACCAGGTAAAAACAATAAAAGTGTAAGTTTCAGGTAAAAGTGTAAAACCCTACACTCGAGAAAAATGTTAACACTTGGATATTTATAATACCCTTGTTGCACAATCAAGAGGATGCATTTTTTTTAATATTTTAATATGAAAAATCGATTAATAATCATTTAACTAAATCGTTTATACTGCAAGCAAAATCGATTAATGAAAAACCATTTATAAACTGATAAATCGAAATCGATTACTAATCGGTTTTGGTTTCAATTTTGACATCATTTAGTTAATCATGGTTTTGGTTTTACCCTCTTACACACTGCACCGCACCTAACCGGATCATTAAACCGATTATAAACCGTTTAACACCTTATCACAGAATAATTAAAAAGAATTTCTTACCCCCAATCCCATTCCGTTTCATTTTTATATTTGGTTTTTTATTTTTCTTTATGACACAAGCGGGTCGATCTGGTACCAATTGAGGAACGTCCTTGACGGCATCTCCATCTCCCGTGGGGATAAGACTCCCCTGATGATCTGGACGGCGAAACCCCATGACACCGACACCGTCCACATCCAGTCCTTGTCATAGTAGATGGACTGCTGCATCAGTCCAGCTTCGTGGGCACCATCATCGAAAGTATTCGGGTGAGCGAGGGATTTAAGAAGAGTAATAGCCTAAAGGCATTTAGGTTCCCATTTTACGCTGTGGTGATGGCGGTTACGAATTTGCTTCCAGATGTCATGGGTTGTGCTCGATGTCATGGGTTGCGGCATTAGGGGAAGGTCAAAGATGTTGGAGATGCCTGAATTGCATTTTGAACACCCTGCGCATCTTCAAATTCATGAATGCATTTACCAAGAATAAAAAATAAAAAAAATTCATGAATGCATAGAAAGTACCAAATTCCTTGCGTGTCTGATGGCCACACCTTAGGCTTGATTTTACCAATGTTCTTGTCAAACGCAGAAATGGCATTGGGAAACACATAGACCAATATCAATTCACCTTCTTCTTCTATGGCAGTCACTTCATCTGTTTCTTCTGCAACAGACTTTTGAGGAACATTTGTTGAGGAAGGGTAGGAATGTGAATGATCAGGCCATCCTGCAGGATTCCATTCAGAACCAGAAGAAGAATTTCTCATCAAATAAATTCCACCAATAGTTTCTTAAACCATTCTCCGACCAATTCCATTTCTCATTACATAAAACCAGAAGAAGATAACCATCCAAGAGAGGTTGAGGACCCAAAGATTCCGCTAACAGAGATTTGCTGCTGGAGATAGGTCCACCCATTCCCAATCCAAATTGTTCGATGAATGGTTTCAGAAAATGGAAAGCTGGAGATCCTCGTCTACCAACCGATGATCTGCAGTTGCGGTCACACTAAGTTCGACAGATAGGTTATAGATATGGAGGAAGAGAAGTGCGCAAAGATTATTGGAGAAGGAGGTATTTTTTTCTCAACATCAATCGAAACCAAAAGAGTTTGGTGACAAAGCAACAGACGAAAAGAAAAAGGTACAATCTGTTTTTTTTCTGAACCTAAGTGTTATCAGTTTTTGTGAAGATCGTGAAGCGATGGAAATTTAGAGAAACATGTCACACATAAAATGATATCATTACTTAAAAAAATAAAAAATAAAAAGGGGGGGGGGGGTTGGTTTGCTTTGTACGGTGCAAAAAAAAAAAAGGTGTACGTACAGAGTGTACGTACATTGTATCATCCAAAGTAGAAGGGGAAAAACGTAGAGGTTATTATCCCAAAGGATTTTGGGTGCTACAGTTTCATTAGAAGACATGTATTGGACAGATTCGGTGTCTTTGGTATCGATCGAACAGTCTTGTACAAGATCAATGGTGATTGAAGCTCTTGAAAGTTGATGGTAGACACATAAAGTAAATATCGATTTAATAGAATGGCGGCGAAGGGTTCAAACTTCTCCATAAAACCCTTCAATGGCTATAATGATTTCACCTTGTGGCAACAACGGGTGAAGAATATTCTTACGCAGGAGGGGACTGTTAAGGCTCTCAAGAAGAAATCCGACAAGCCAGAAAAGTTGACAGATGATGAGTGGCTAGAGTTGAGGGATCTGGCAAATACTACGATCCACTTGTTTCTGGCGGATGATACTCTTAGTAAGGTCATTGGTTTGGAGGATCCAGAAGAAGTTTGGACGAAGTTAGAGAGCAGGTACAAGTCTAAGTCATTGACAAATCGGTTGTTTTTGAAGAAACAATTATATGGTTTTCGTTTGTTAGATGGAGTGGAATTTGAGGTGCATATTGACAAGTTCAACAGGATTCTGACAGAGTTGTTTGCTCTTGATGTGAAGATCGAAGAGGAGGACAAGCACTTATCTTGTTGGCCTCATTGCCTCATTCATTTGATCACATTGTGACTACACTATTGTTTGTAAGGATACTCTCAAACTTGACGAAGTTATTGCTGCTTTGTTGATGAATGAGACACGATGGAAAAATAGTAGTGATGGGACGTTAGATAAGGGTAATGCCTTGATTACAATTGGTGGTCAGGGTAGAGGAAAATCAAATGGGAGACAGGAATATGGCAAGAATAGGGGTCGCTCCAAGTCACAATGTCACAAAATAATTTGTTATTATTGTGATGAGGAAGGTCATATAAGATGGGATTGTCCAAAGCGTAAGGAGGATAAAAAGAAAAAGGAAGACAAGGAGAGTGGAGAAAAATCATCTACTACTGGTGTCACAGAAGAGTGGAGTGATAAAGATCTCATTCTCACTACTTCATCAGGTATGGATACTTCAGAATGAATTTTAGATTCAAGTTGTTCGTTTCATATGTGTTCAGTTGGAGAATAGTTTGCTACATATCATGACTGTGATAAGGGTACAGTCAGAATGACAAATGATGCTGAAAGCAAGGTTGTCGAGATTGGGACTGTACGAATTTGCATGTTTGAGGGGATTGTTGGCACTGTAACAGGGGTTAGACATGTGCCAGACTTAAGGAAGAATCTAATTTCATTGGAAATACTGGATGCGAGAGGCTACAGGTGTTCATCTGAAGGTGGAGTTCTTAAGGTCTCCAAAGGGGCCATGATTGTGATGCAGGGACAGATGATTGGCGATCTATATAGACTTGCAGGGAGTGTTGAAATAGATGGTGCTTCTGTTGGAACTCAGGCAAGGAGTACATATGGAAGACAGAAGATGCAAGAAGTTCAAGTTATGAACAAGTGTAGATCTGGAAAGAAACAAGTTTCTTTTGCTTTGGATTTTGGGAGTGAAAGTGATCTCTCTGGTAATGCTACAACAATGGGAGAGATGGAGTCACTTCACATCGTGCAACGGTGAGTTGTATGGGACACCCGGACGGATTGTGGGCTATGCTGATTTGGGTGTAGATGTTTGACAGAGACCGGTTTTCAGAATCAACATCAACGGGTTTTTTTCAAGGTGGTTTGCAGAATCTAAGCCAGGTGGAGATTTGTTGGGTTGATGTCTTGTATTCTGTGGGATCTACGTAATTATAAGGGTAGTATTTGTATTAAGGTATGGGTCTATTACATGTACGGGGGTAATCTTATAATTATGGTGGGATTATGATTTCTAGGTTTTCTTATAAATTGTCTCTATGTAGAAAAACCTAGGTAAGGCTGTAAGGGCTGTCAGAGGATTCTCCTCTAATAGTAAAGAGATGAAGGCATTGTAAGGCTGACAGATGAGCTAAGCCTTTCAGTTAGAGAGCTATAGAAGTTTCTTGGGAATAAAGAATTTCTCTTTTCTCTGGTGGACGTATATCACACCCCAATTTCATACTATTCAGAATGGTGTAATGAACCCTTAATAAACCAACGGTTCAACCAGGATCTCTAAAAGGCTGTGTCCTTGTAAACTAAACCATACACATCCACAACCATAATCAGAATAAATACACAATAGCGGAAGTCTTAATATTAGATGAACTGAGGAAGCTAACTGTGATAATCAATAATAAAATATCAAGTTATGTTATATCAACCGAGATATAAGTAAATAAAATATCAATTACATTTCCTTAATAATTTAAATAAAAATCTAATCGAGAACGCATGATTTGCACTCGCATGAGGAGTCATGCGTCTCCACTAAGTCTTCAGCCTCCATCGCAACAACGTGCCCGTACATAGAAGCATTCATATAGTCTTCCACCGTGGTACCTGCATCATCAACTAAAAATATTCGACGTCGAAAGGGTGAGCACACATCACGGCTCAGTGAGAAAACAAAATAATACAACAAACATATGCATGCATTCAATTCATATCTGTGGTCTGGTATATAAATTTACAATGTGCTATCGAAAGGTTCGGTGGCCGCCTCACCTCTATACACGAGTGTGTGAAGCCACCCAAAGGTTAATGTTTATTGTTGTCCCACATGCACTCACTATGGAATAGAGATAGAGCTAAAGTGCTTAGGACCACACCGTATTACACTTCTCCTGATACTCTACCCATACCAACACGTAAGCCCCTACTGGCGAGCGCATGCAAACTGGGCTCGCAACTAACCAATCCTAATGTCAAACAGTGTACCCAAGACCTCACCCCAGCATACCTCAATACGTGCATAAAGATAGAGCTAAGGCCCCCCGGCAGAGTCGAAGACTACACGGTCCGAGACCACCTTCCCTGATACCCTACGACGTAATAGTTTTGCTAAGGTAATGGCGATACGATGATATCAGTGGACAAGACTTGAGTGGAGATAGAGCTAGAGTCTAGTGACTAGGCTGAACCACAATGTCACGTCCCCCCTAATGCTCCACTCGCATCAAGCACACTTACCACACACATACATTCACATGTCTATTCCTAGCATCATCATCATCATCATGTTATGAACAAAATAGAATTAAATATGCATGAACATTAATAGCAGGAATATTGGATGACATGTTGAATGCACATTACAAGCATACACACATAGAATCAATCATGGCATTGGACTCAAGAAAATAAAAACAGTTTATTATTAGCTAATTAGTTGAGGTCTTGTTCCCTCACCTTCGCTTGAGTGTAGATCCTCTTTCAAGCTTTAAGAATCACTTTTATATCAATGGGAAAACCTAACAAGTCGATAGATTTTAGTTAGAAGTCATTCCGACACTTTTAGGCTTATTTTTAAGCACGGGTCGCAGTGTGGGTCGTAGGTAGGGTAGCAGTTTACTAAGAGCCCCAGGGTAGGGTCGATGCCAGGGTCGGATGTTCCATCGACCCTGGGTGCGACCACCCCTTTCCTAGACTTCTCGAATACTGGGGGTCGATCCTGTGGTCTGATAGGGTCGATTTCCCAATCGACCCCACGTATGACCCCCCGTGGTTTGAGTCAAGAATTTTATTCTACAGTCCATTCTTTCATGTTTGGGTCCTTTGGCTTAGTTCCACAATCCATTCTAGGCTTGTTCTATGGCTTAGAACTCTAGGTTTCTTCCTTACTTTGCCTACCATGATTTCTCCATGGATTTCATTGAAATCCTCCCATGGATGTATGATTTGGGTTTCTCCTAGACCATACCCTCTTCATGAACTATTCTAAGGTCTTAGATCATCAATGGAAATGTACCCATACCTTAGGTTTTGCTGAGATTCAGAGGTTTCTATGAATTCTTTACTTTAGTCTTCTTCTCCAACTTTCCTTCTCTTCTCCTTCTCTTCTCTTTCTCTCACTTTCAATTAGGGTTTCAAAAGGAGTGAAAGAGGCTTAGGGACGTCCTATTTATAGAGTAGAATCTCCCAAAATAAGTCCCATTGAGATTAGGAAGGAATCCCATTGAAATTTGGAAAGTTTCCTATTTACGGTTTCTATTGACAAATAGGGGGTCGATGAGGGGGTCGGAGATCCCGTCGACCCTCAGTTCTAAGTTGTTCGACCCCCAGTTAAAATATCAGGGGTCTGACTTCTTAGTGAGGGGGGGTCGACCCTGCCTATCTAGGTATGTTACCCTACCCTCCAATTTACTATTTTTGGGTCAATTTAGTACCTGGTTTCACTATTTCCTTCACGCACTTGGTCCATTTGGCTCGACCATGATAGGTAGACCTGGTACAAGGTGGTAAGACCGGTTAGTTCGATACGGGTCTTACAACTCCCCCCTACTTATAAAAATTTCATCCTCAAAATTATACATACCTTCCGAGTCGAATAGATGAGGGTATTGTTTTCGCATAGCATTCTCTTCTTCCCATGTGATTTCTTTTATATCTCTGCTTCTCCAGGTGACTTTTACATAATAAATGTCACAGTTGCGTAGTCATTGTACCTTACGGCTGGTGATTTCAGTTGGTGTTACTTCAAATGTCAAATCATCAGTCAAACCAGATATCTACTGTCAAAACGTGCGTTGGATCTCTGACATCTTCAATAAGGAGATATGAAATACATCATGCACACTTGACATAGATGGTGGTAGTGCTAACTGGTAAGCCACTTTTCCACATTTAGCTAGAATCTCATATGGTCCGACATATCTCGGACTTAATTTTCCTTTCTGTCCGAACCGTTTCAAACCTCGCATAGGTGACACTTTGAGGAATACCTTATCACCTACGGTGAATTCAAGGTCTCGGCGTCTAGTATCTTCATATTGCTTCTAACAATTCTGAGCCGTTCTTACTCTTTCCTTGATAATGTCGACTACTCGACATGTCTCCTCAATAAATTCCGGTCCAACAATACTACGTTCTCCAACTTCATTCCAAAACAAAGGAGTACGACACTTCCTGCCATACAGTGCTTCATAGGGTGACATCTGTATAGTAGCATGATAGCTATTGTTGTAAGCGAACTCAATCAGTGGTAACTTTTCATCCCATGATCCTTTAAAATCAATTACACAAGCTCGGAGCATGTCTTCTAGAATCTGAATGCTGCGCTCCGATTGTCCGTCTGTCTGAGGATGGAATGCAGTACTGAACTTCAATGTTGTACCCATAGCCTTCTGCAATCCTCCTCAAAACTTTGAAGTAATCTCTGTCGGATACAATGCTTTCAGGTACGTCGTGTAATTTGACAATGTTGTCCACATACAACTTAGCTAACCTCTCCAGTGTATACTGAGGTCGTATAGCTATAAATCGAGCCATTTTAGTCAGTCGGTCTACAATCACCCAAACTGCGTCAACTACTCGGGGAGTCAATGGTAACCCTGTAACGAAGTCCATAGTGATGCAATCCCATTTCCATGCTGGTTCTGATAATGGCTGTAACAGTCCTGCTGGTCTTTGTTGTCACACCCCAATTCCACACTATTCAGAATGGTGTCATGAACCGCTAATAAACCAACGGTTCAACCAGGATCTCTAATAGGCTGGGTCCATTGAAATTAAACCATACACATCCACAACCATAATCAGAATAAATACACAATAGCGGAAGTCTTAATAATAAATGAAGAAAATAATCTAACTGAAATTATCATAAATAAAATATCAAATTATGTTGTATCAACCGAGACATAAGTAAATAAAATATCAATTACATTTCCTTAATAATTCAGATGAAATCTAATCGAAAACGCATGCGTTGCACTCGCATGAAAATTCATGCGTTTCCACTAAGTCTTCAGCTTCCATCGTAGCGACGTGCCTGTACACAGAAGCATTCATATAGTCATCCACCGTGGTACCTGCATCATCAACTAAAAAAAATATTCGACGTCGAAAGGGTGAGCACACATCACGGCTCAGTGAGCAAATAAAACAATGCAACAAACATATGCATGCATTCAATTCATATCTGTGGTCTGGTATATAAGTTTGCAATGTGCTATAGACAGGTTCGGTGGCCGCCTCACCTCTATACACGAGTGTGTGAATCCGCCCAAAGGTTAACGTTTATTGTCGTCTCACATACACCCACTATGGAATAGAGATAGAGCTAAAGTGCTTAGGACCACACCGTATCACACTTCCCCTGATACTCTACCCATACGAACACATAAGCCCCTGCTGGCGAGGGCTTGCAAACTAGGTTCGCAACTGACCAATCCTAATGTCAAACAGTTTACCTATGGCCTCACCCCAGCTTCCCTCAATACGTCCATAGAGATAGAGCTAAGGCCCCCCGGCAGAGTTGAAGACTACATGGTACGAGACCACCTCCCCTGATACCCTACGACGTAATAGTTCTGCTAAGGTAATGGCAATACGACGATGTCAGTGGACAAGACTTGAGTAGAGATAGAGCTAGAGTCTAGTGACCAGGCTGTACCACAATGTCACATTCCCCCCTGATACTCCACTCGCATCAATCATACTAACCACACATATACATTCACATGTCTATTCCTAGCATCATCATCATCATCATGTTATAAACAAAATAGAATTAAATATGCATTAACATTATTAGCAAGAATATTGGATGACATGTTGAATGCACATTACAAGCATACACGCATAGAATCAGTCATGGCATTGGACTCAAGAAAATAAAAATAGTTTATTATTAGCCAATTAGTTTAGGTCTTGTTCCCTCACCTTTGCTTGAGTGTAGATCCTCTTTCAAGCTTTAAAATCACTTTTATATTCAATAGGAAAAACCAAACAAGTCGATAGAATTTGGTTAGAAGTCATTCTAGCACTTTTGGGCTTGTTTTTAAGCACGGGTCGCAGGGTGGGTCGCAGGTAGGGTAGCAGTTTTCTGCGACCCCCAGGGTAGGGTCGATGCCAGGGTCGGATGTTCCGTCGACCCTGGGTGCGACCACCCCTTTCCTGGACTTCCCGAATACTGGGGGTCGATCCTGTGGTCTGGTAGGGTCGATTCCCAATCGACCCCACGTGCGACCCCCGTGGGTTGAGTCTAGAATATCATTCTACAGTCCATACTTTCATGTTTGGGTCCTACGACTTACTTCCACAATCCATTCTAGGCTTGTTCTATGGCTTAGAACTCTAGGTTTCTTCCTTACTTTGCCTACCATGATTTCTCCATGGATTTCATTGAAATCTTCCCATGGATGTATGATTTGGGTTTCTCCTAGACCATACCCTCTTCATGAACTATTCTAAGGTCTAAGATCATCAATGGAAATTTGCCCATACCTTAGGTTTGCTGAGATTCAGAGATTTCTCTGAATTCTTCAATTAGGTCTTCTTCTCCAACTTTCCTTCTCTTCTTCTTGTCTTCTCTTTCTCTCACTCTCAATTAGGGTTTCAAAAGGAGTGAAAGAGGCTTAGGGATGTCCTATTTATAGAGTAGAATCTCCCAAAATAAGTCCCATTGAGATTAGGAAGGAATCCCATTGAAATTTGGAAAGTTTCCTATTTGCGGTTTCTGTCGACAAACAGGGGGTCGATGAGGGGGTCAGAGATCCCGTCGACCCTCAGTTTCTAAGTTGTCTGACCCCCAGTTAAATATCAGGGGTCTAACTTCTTAGTGAGGGGGGGTCGACCCTACCTATCTAGGTATGCGACCCTGCCCTCTAATTTACTATTTTTGGGTCAGTTTAGTACCTGGTTTCACTATTTCCTTCACGCACTTGGTCCATTTGGCTCAACCATGATAGGTAGACCTGGTACAAGGTGGTAAGACCGGTTAGTTCAATACGGGTCTTACAACTCCCCCCTACTTATAAAAATTTCATCCTCGAAATTGTACATACCTTTCGAGTCGAATTGCTGAGGGTATTTCTTTCGCATAACATTCTCTTCTTCCCATGTGATTTCTTCTATATCTTTGCTTCTCCAGGTGACCTTAACATAATAAATGTCACGGTTGCGTAGTCATTGCACCTTTCGACTGGTGATTTCAGTTGGTGCAAATGTCAAATCATCAGCCAAATCAGGTAGATCTATTGTCAAAACGTGCGTTGGGTCTCTGACATACTTCTTCAATAAGGATATATGAAATACATCATGCACACTTGACATAGATGGTGGTAGTGCTAACTGGTAAGCCACTTTTCCCCGTTTAGCTAGAATCTCATATGGTCCGTCATATCTCGGACTTAATTTCCTTTTTTGTCTGAACCATTTCAAACCTCGCATAGGTGACACTTTGAGGAATACCTTATCACCTATGGTGAATTCAAGGTCTCAGCGTCTAGTATTTGCATATTACTTCTGACGATTCTGAGCCGTTCTTACTCTTTCCATGAAAATGTCGACTACTGGACATGTCTCTTCATCAAATTCTGGTCCAACAATACTACGTTCTCCAACTTCATTCCAAAACAAAAGAGTTCGACACTTCCTACCATATAGTGCTTCATAGGGTGACATTTGTGTAGTAGCATGATTGCTATTGTTATAAGCGAACTCAATCAGTGGTAACTTTTCATCCCATGATCCTTTGAAATCAATTACACAATCTCGGAGCATGTCTTCTAGAATCTGAATGGTGTGCTCCGATTGTTCGTCTGTCTGAAGATGGAATGCAGTACTGAACTTTAATGTTGTACCCATGGCCTTCTGTAATCCTTCCCAAAACATCAAAGTAAATCGTGGATCTCTGTCGGACACAATGCTTTCAGGTACATCGTGTAATCTGACAATGTTGTCCACATACAATTTAGCTAACCTCTCCAGTGTATACTGATGTCGTATAGCTATAAATTGAGCCGTTTTAGTCAGTCGGTCTACAATCACCCAAACTGCGTCAACTACTCGAGGAGTTAATGGTAACCCTGTGACGAAGTCCATAGTGATGCAGTCCCATTTCCATGCTAGTTCTGGTAACAACTGTAACAGTCCTGCTGGTCTTTGTCGTTCAGCTTTCACCTTCTGACAATTTAGGCATTGAGACACGAACCTGGCTATATCTGTTTTCATTCCTCTCCACCAATATAATTTCTTTAGGTCATGATACATTTTTGTACTTCCAGGGTGTATCGAATAGGCGGTGGTATGGGCTTCCTTCATTAGTCGGTGTCTAATGTCCAATCTTTCTGTTTCAGGTACACATATTCTTCCTTTGTACTTCAGTACCCTTTCACCATCTAAGGAGAACTCAGGAGTAGTCTTACCTTTTTCGATGTCATCTTGTACCGTTCTTAGATAAGGGTCTGATTTAATCGCTGTTTTCACTTCATCAAGTATATCGGGTACAATCTTCAATGTGGCGAACATATTTGCAAACCGATGGATAAACCCTTAGTTGGTTGATTCACCCGATGCATCTATCACAAACTATTCATTACCATAACTGAATACTTTTTCGGTAGTACATAGTGCAGCAGTGGAGCTAACCTCTTCTTGAGATTTCATCATTGTCTTTCTACTCAGTGCGTCCGCAACCACATTAGCCTTTCCCAGATGATACTGGATATCACAATCATAGTCTTTCAATAGTTCCAGCCATCTTCTTTGTCCCATATCCAACTCCTTCTGATCAAAGAGGTAAGTAAGACTCTTATGATCTGATTTAATCTGAAATTTCTCTCCGTACAAGTAATGTCTCCATATTTTGACAGCATGTACTACTGTCGCTAATTCCAAATCATGAGTGGGATAGTTCTTCTCATGTGTCTTCAATTGTCTTGAGGCATAAGCAATTATTTGTTCTCCTTGCATAAGTACACATCCTAATCCCAGTCCTGATGCATCAGTGTACAAAATAAATGGCTGTCTTGGAATCGAAATGGTCAAGATTGGAGCTGATATCAATCTAGCCTTCAATGTTTGGAAACTCTTCTCGCATTTATCAGTCCAAACAAACTTCTCGCCCTTCTTAGTCAAACTGGTGAGAGGTACGATAATTCGAGAATAGTCTTCCACAAATCGTCAATAATACCCAGCTAGACCTAAGAAACTTCTAATTTCTGCAACGCTCTTCGGTGCTTTCCACTTTACAATAGCCTCGATCTTGCTAGGATCCACTTTAATTCCTTCAGCGGGTACAACATGGCCTAGAAAAGTGACTTCCTTTAGCCAAAACTCACACTTTGTAAATTTGGCGTAGAGCTTCTCCTTCCGTAATCGTTGCAGAGCGGGGTTTAGATTCTTTATATGAGTTTTCTCGTCTTTGGAGTAGACCAATATATCATCGATGAATACAATAACCGACGTATCCAACATATCGTGGAATACCCGATTCATAAGTTCCATAAAGGTTTCTGGTGCGTTCGTCAGTCCAAAAGACATGACCAAAAATTTATAATGTCCATATCTGGTCTTGAATGCTGTCTTGGGAATATCGCCGTTCTTAATCTTCAACTGATGGTAGCCTGATCGAAGATTGATCTTGGAGAATACTTTGATACCTTGCAACTGATCGAACAAGTCATCAATCCGAGGCAATGGATACCGATTCTTGATTGTCAGTTTATTCAGTTCTCGGTAGTCTATACACAATCGAACGCTACCGTCCTTCTTCTTCACGAATAATACAGGCGCTCGCCATGGTGATATGCTAGGTCGGATGTAACCCTTGTCTAGCAGTTCTTGTAGCTGTACTTTTAATTCCTTCAGTTCAGTTGGAGCCATTCGATAAGGTGCTTTAGATATTGGTACGGCTCTAGGTATCGGATTTATAACAAACTCTGTAGCACGATCGGGTGGTAATCCTGGTAGTTCTTCAGAAAATACATCTGGATAGTCACACACGACATCAATATCCTCCATTCGTAGTGCTTCTTTGGTAAGATCGACCACAGATACTAGATACCCAACTGCTCCTTTCTCAAGGCACTTCCTAGCCTTTAATGCAGAGAGTATGAGCATTCGTTTATGGGGAAGTTTGGTTCCCAAAAAACTAAACTCTGCTCCTTCTTTGTCTTTAAATGTCAGCTTCTTTTCGACACACAATAGGTTTGCAGAATGCCGAGCTAACCAGTCCATTCCGAAGATGACGTTAAAGTCTGCCATCTCAAGTTGGATCAAGGTTGCATCCAAAGTCTTTTCATCAATAAGAACTGGACATGGTCCGTAGTCTTTTTCTAATTCCACTTCTAATCCCATAGGTGATCGTACAAGCAGTTTGTAGTTTAAGGATTTGAGGGGTAGATTTAGCTTCTTTCCAAATGACACAGATATAAAAGAATGAGTAGCTCCTGAATTAAAGAGTACTCTGGTGGGAATGTCATTAATAGGTACGATACCTGTGATTTGTTTTGATTTAGTCTACATACTCACATAATGTAACACAAAATGATAAGATTCAGGTCATACCTGTGACCACATCAGGTGATGCGACAACATCCTCAGATGTAACTGCGTAAACTTTGCCTTGTTGTAGTTGCTTCTTGGGCCTAGAACACTCCCTTGCCATATGTCCCAATTGCTGGCAGTTATAGCATTTTAATCCTTCATTATTTGGCTTTTGTTGCTGTTGAGCTTCTGAAGTAGTCTTGGCTGCAGCATTGAAACCTTGAGTATGGAAGGGTTTGAATACCTTGGTGTTCCCTCCGTTGTAAGAATTTCCATTTGGCCTTTTGATTCCTCTATTTTGAGTAAGATAGCTCTCTTTCTGGCTCGACTCTATCACTCGAGCAATTTGTACAGCTTCATTGTAGATTTTCTTCTCAAGTCCCAGAACATGTTCGCGTATGCTTCCCCTAAGTCCCATGACGAACCTTCGGGTCTTTGTATCTTCTACCTGCATACTGACTGGTGCAAAGAAAAACAACTCCTCATAACGCTGTTGGTATGCATCGACAGTCATCTGTCCCTGATATAAACTCAGGAACTCCTTCTCCATGGAATGTCTGAAACTTCTAGGAAAATACTTCTCAAAGAATGCTTCCTTATATATATCCCAAGTCAATTAGGTGTGCTTTGTTATCAGATATGTCCGTGTGGACTTCCACCAGTGGTGTGCATCGACCTTCAGCATAAACGTTGCACATAATACCTTTTCTTCCTCATTCACTGTCATCATTGTGAAATTTCTCTCCATCTCATCGATCCAGTGTGCTGGCCACAATGGATCAGCTGGCTTACCACTATATTCCTTAGGCTTCATCTTCAGAAAATGCTCCACCAGTCTGGAGTGGTCCAGTTGATGCGAAACATAAGTTCCATACATAGGTGGTTGGTATTGATATCCACCAGGAGCTAATTTAGGGTTTGGTACTTGAGCCTGCATAATGGGAGTCTGAGGTGCGTGGGGTACTGTGTTACTTCCCCCTGGTACTGTGCTTGCCTGTCCTGCTGGCATCAGTGTCGTCTGTGTAGCTGGAAAGGTCATGCCTATGGCAGCTTGCATAATAGCTTGTGCCTGTTGTATTTGCTGCAGCTGTTGGGCCAAATTCATTACGACTGTAGCCAGGTCTGTAGGTGGAGCTGGCAGATTTGTAGGATTTATCTACCCATTAATTACAGACAGTGCCATGTTCGTATTCCCCTGTGTTTCCGGGTGTGTCTGGCTGTCTTCCCCCACAAGTGGTGGTGGTGGGATAGAGTTACGGCTTTGTCTGGTCACTCTGCGTCTAGCCATTATCTGTTCTGGTAGTGGGAATGCCTGAAAATCATAGAACCCGTGAGACAATCATTATAGATTTCATTCTCATATTTTAAATCCACTAACAAATGTAAATTTCAAAATTTTCAGATCATTCTGTCGAAAATGCTGTATTTTTCACTACAGGGTCGATGGATGTTCGACCCTCAGTATGCGACCCTGAGAAATCACTGACTCTTACCGAGAGCCAGGGGTCGATGAGGGGGTCGACGGATGTCTGACCCAGGGTTCGACCCCTGGTTCTCTGTCAGATCATCGAGAGGCGAGGGTCGATGAGGGGGTCGGATGTCTTGGTCGAATTCTCCGACCCTCGGACTAAAAATCTGGTTTTTATTCCCGATTTTGAATCCATTTCTCATTCTTCCTCCTCCTTTCCGACTCGGCTCGTCCCTCTGAGTTGCTACAGTGCCAACTTGGACTCATTGGTGCTATTTGCTTCTTATCTCGACGTCTACTCCTCGTCTACAGGTATGTTTTCTACATTTTCATGTTTTTAGGTTTTCTTAACTAGGTTTTTGCTCATTTAACTCGTTTTCTTCAAATTAATCTTTTTTCAACAGTAAAAATTTGATTTTTATTGGGGGCTTTTGTTGTTGGTGACTCAATGGATGAAAGCCCTAAAAAATATTTGAGTTTCATCGGTTGGTTATCGAGAAACTTGAAATTTCTCATTTTTGCCCTAATTTGTCGAGATTTTTGAATTTCTTGGAATTTCTTCAAATTCGATCTCTTTAAATGAAATTTCCAACTGTATGAGTCTTGCAGGATTATGTAAAACCATTATAAGTCCACCGGCCACGTGTATGGGTGAAAAGTGAGGCTTTTGACCAATTTATGTCGTTATACTGTCAAACTTTTTGGGTTTTTCATCTTTACTAATCCAATATCTATTTCTCTTTGTTTTTGCAGATACTATGGCTCGTACCAAACTATCCAGGGTTCATGACCCAGTCCACTTCCGCTCTAACAAGGTGGAGACACAGTATGCCCGCTATTCTAATAAGAAGGTAGAGGGAGGTCGCCGGGTAGACTTGGCTAGCCTGGTCTTATTCGATGTGGAGAGGGCTTTTGGTGACATGGGTTGGCTTCCTGTGATCACCTATGACGCCTGCACTCGACCGGATTTGGTGAGATAGTTTTACTGTAATCTCCAGGTGGTGGGAGATTACAACGATACCGAGAGGGGTAGAGAGTTTCGGATCACCAGCTACATCAAGGGGGTCAAGATTTCATTTCATTATCGGCTGCTAGCTGACTTGTTGGGCATTTCCTATGATGGCTCCTTGGTGTTCTATGCTCCTGGAGAGTCCCAGTTCTTTTCATTGGGGATGGGAGCCGAGATTGATCGTTAGATCATCAGAGAGGATCGCTGGGAGATGAAAGTGATCTACCTTCATCCAGAGCCTCGGGTGTACTGCAAGATTATTCAGCACAACCTGATACCTCAGAGGGGGCTTTACGAGAGGATCTCTCAGTTGACCCAGTATCTGTTGTACTGTATCTGCATGAGGCAGCCCGTCTGCCTTCCTTACATCATCATGCGGACGATGATTAGTGCTACGTTGCCGGTCATACTGGCAACTTGCCTTATGGACGCATGATCTCTGTGCTATTGACCCGCCTGGGTGTTGACATGACGGATGAGAGAATTTAGGAGAAATCCTTCTCATCACCTTCGGATTGGGAGGCCATCTGTAAGATGGGCATGCGGGATGCCCAGGTCAACGACGAGGAGAGGAATGCTCTGGTGCGTCCACGTACTCGAGTGGAGATGGCTGACGCTGAGGCAGCAGCAGTAGCCGCTAGAGCAGGGGTCCATGGGGGTGATGATGATCATTTATACATGGATGTGGATGCCATACCTCCTCCATCACCTACTCATGCTACAGGTGCTGGTCCTTCTTATGCAGCTGGTCCTTCACATGCAGCTGGTCCTTCGTATGTACCTTCTGATGACATGATGGGGATATTGCATGAGATATGAGAGGCTCAGCGCATGTCTGATTTGAGGATGGGAGAGCTTCTAGATGCTCAGTGCTTGTCCGATCAGCGGGTGGGAGAGCTTCTGGTTGCTCAACGCATGTCGGATCAGCGGGTGGGAGAGCTTAGGGATGCTCAACGCGTGACTAACTAGTGGGTGGCTGATCTCACAGCTAGTCTCCAGACGATCCAGACTCAGATAGCTTGGTTGATTAGATTCTATGCTGAGGATTATGACAGAGACCGCGAGCCACCGCCTCCCCCATCACCTCCAGCTTCTTGATGGATTTTCTTTTTTATCTTTCTTCTGTACTTCAGAGTAACTGTCTGGGTTGTAGACTATACTCAGCTTTAGTCATGTATATATACGTTTGTTCTTATTTTGAGTGTATATAAATTTGTTTCTCATTTAATAGATGCATTATTCTCTTTCAATTTTGTCTCAAACAACACAGATGCTTATGTTGTGTTATTATTATAGCTTTTAAATTTTTATCCTATCTCAATTCATGAACTTTTGTGGAAGTATACTGGTTTCACAGACAGGGCCTGAGAGCTCTGATACCAAGTTGTCACACCCCAATTCCACACTATTCATAATGGTGTGATGAATCGCTAATAAACCAACGGTTCAACCAGGATCTCTAATAGGCTGTATCCGTTGAAATTAAACCATACAAATCCACAATCATAATAAGAATAAATACACAATAGCGGAAGTTTTAATAATAAATGAACTAAGGAATCTAACTGTGATAATCATAAATAAAATATCAAATTATGTTGTATCAACCGAGATATAAGTAAATAAAATATCAATTACATTTCCTTAATAATTCAAATGAAATCTAATCGAAAACGCATGCGTTGCACTCGCATGAAGAGTCATGCGTTTCCAATAAGTCTTCAGCTTCCATCACAGCGACGTGCTCGTACACAGAAGCATTCATATAGTCTTCTACCGTGGTACCTGCATCATCAACTAAAAAAAATATTCGACGTCGAAAGGGTGAGCACACATCACGGCTCAGTGAGCAAACAAAACAATGCAACAAACATATGCATGCATTCAATTCATATCTGTGGTCTGGTATATAAGTTTGCAACGTGCTATAGAAAGGTTCGGTGGCCGCCTCACCTCTATACACGAGTGTGTGAAGCCGCCCAAAGGTTAACGTTTATTTTCGTCCCACATGAACTCACTATGGAATAGAGATAGAGCTAAAGTGCTTAGGACCACACTGCATCACACTTCCCCTGATACTCTATCCATACCAACACGTAAGCCCCTGCTGACGAGGGCTTACAAACTAGGATCGCAACTAACCAATCCTAATGTCAAATAGTGTACCCAAGGCCTCACCCCAGCATCCCTCAATACATCCATAAAGATAGAGCTAAGGCCCCCTGATAGAGTCGAAGACTACACGGTCTGAGACCACCTCCCCTGATGCCCTATGACATAATAGTTATGCTAAGGTATTGGCGATATGACGATGTCAGTGAACAAGACTTGAGTAGAGATAGAGCTAGAGTCTAGTGACCTCGCTGAACCACAATGTCACATTCCCCCCTGATACTCCACTCGAATCAAGTATATTAACCACACATATACATTCACATATCTATTCCTAGCATCATCATCATCATCATGTTATAAACAAAATAGAATTAAATATGCACGAACATTAATAGCAGAAATATTGGATGACAAGTTGAATGCACATTACAAGCATACACGCATAGAATCAGTCATGGCATTGGACTCAAGAAAATAAAAATAGTTTATTATTAGCCAATTAGTTTAGGTCTTGTTCCCTCACCTTTGCTTGAGTGTAGATCCTCTTTCAAGCTTCAAAATCACTTTTATATCAATAGGAAAACCTAACAAGTCGATAGATTTTGGTTAGAAGTCATTCCGACACTTTTAGGCTTGTTTTTAAGCACGGGTCGCAGGGTGGGTCGCAGGTAGGGTAGCAGTTTTCTGCGACCCCCAGGGTAGGGTAGATGCTAGGGTCGGATGTTCCATTAACCCTGGGTGCGACCACCCCTTTCCTGGACTTCCCGAATACTGGGGGTCGATCCTGTGGTCTGGTAGGGTCGATTCCCAATCGACCCCACGTGTGACCCCCCATGGGTTGAGTCGAGAATATCATTCTACAGTCCATTCTTTCATGTTTGGGTCCTACAGCTTACTTATACAATCCATTCTAGGCTTGTTCAATGGCTTAGAAGTCTAGGTTTCTTCCTTACTTTGCCTACCATGATTTCTCCATGGATTTCATTGAAATCTTCCCTTGGATGTATGATTTGGGTTTCTCCTAGACCATACCCTCTTCATGAACTATTCTAAGGTCTGAGATCATCAATGAAAACTTGCCCATACCTTATGTTTGCTGAGATTCAGAGATTTCTCTGAATTCTTCAATTAGGTCTTCTTCTCCAACTTTCCTTCTCTTCTTCTTCTCTTCTCTTTCTCTCACTCTCAATTAGGGTTTCAAAAGGAGTGAAAGAGGCTTAGGGACGTCCTATTTATTGAGTAGAATCTCCCAAAATAAGTTCCATTGAGATTAGTAAGGAATCCCATTGAAATTTGGAAAGTTTCCTATTTGCGGTTTCTATCGGCAAACAAGGGGTCGATGATGGGGTCGGAGATCCCGTCGACCCTCAGTTTCTAAGTTGTCCGCCCCCCAGTTAAATATCAGGGGTCTGACTTCTTAGTGAGGGGGGTCGACCCTGCCTATCTAGGTATGCGACCCTGCCCTCCAATTTATTATTTTTGGGTCTGTTTAGTACCTAGTTTCGCTATTTCCTTCACGCACTTGGTCCATTTGGCTCGACCATGATAGGTAGACCTGGTACAAGGTGGTAAGACCGGTTAGTTCGATACGGGTCTTACATTTATCGTTCAGCTTTCACCTTCTGATAATTTAGGCATTGAGACACGAACTTGGCTATATCTGCTTTCATTCCTCTCCATCAATATAATTTCTTTAGGTCATGATACGTTTTGTACTTCCAGGGTGTATCGTATAGGCGGTGGTATGGGCTTCCTTCATTAGTCAGTGTCTAATGTCCAAATTTTCTGTTTCAGGTAGACATATTCTTCCTTTGTACTTCAGTACCCTTTCATCATCTAAGGTGAACTCAGGAATAGTCCTACCTTTTTCGATGTCTTCTTGTACCGTTCTTAGATAAGGGTCTGATTTAATCATTGTTTTCACTTCATCAAGTATATCGGGTACAATCTTCAATGTGGCGAACATATTTGCAAACCGATGGATAAACCATTGGTTGGTTGATTCACCTGGTGCATCTATCACAAACTGAATACTTTTCCGATAGTACACAGTGCAGTAGTGGTGCTAACCTCTTCTTGAGATTTCATCATTGCCTTTCTACTCAGTGCGTCCGCAACCACATTAGCCTTTCCCGGATGATACTGGATATCACAATCATAGTCTTTCAATAGTTCCATCCATCTTCTTTGTCCCATATCCAACTCCTTCTGATTAAAGAGGTAAGTAAGACTCTTATGATCTGATTTAATCTGAAATTTCTCTCCGTACAAGTAATGTCTCCATATTTTGATAGCATGTACTACTGTCGCTAATTCCAAATCATGAGTGGGATAGTTCTTCTCATGTGTCTTCAATTGTCTTGAGGCATAAACAATTACTTGTTCTGATGCATCAGTGTACAAAATAAATGGCTGTCCTGGAATCGAAATGGTCAAGATTAGAGCTGATATCAATCTAGCCTTCAATGTTTGGAAACTCTTCTCGCATTTATCAGTCCAAACAAACTTCTCATCCTTCTTAGTCAAACTGGTGAGAGGTACGATAATTCGGGGATAGTCTTCCACAAATCATCGATAATACCCAACTGACCTAAGAAACTTCTAATTTTTGCAATGCTCTTCGATGCTTCCCACTTTACAATAGCCTCGATCTTGCTAGGATCCACTTTAATTCCTTCAGCGGGTACAACATGGCCTAGAAAAGTGACTTCCTTTAGCCAAAACTCACACTTTGTAAATTTGGCGTAGAGCTTCTCCTTCCGTAATCACTGCAGAGTGGCGTTTAAATTTTTTATATGAGTTTCCTCGTCTTTGGAGTAGACCAATATATCATCGATGAATACAATAACCGACGTATCCAACATATCATGGAATACCCGATTCATAAGCTCCATAAAGGTTGCTGGTGCGTTCGTCAATCCAAAAGACATGACCAAAAATTTATAATGTCCATATCTGGTCCTGAATGCTGTCTTGGGAATATCATCGTCTTTAATCTTCAACTGATGGTAGCCTGACCGAAGATCGATCTTGGAGAACACTTTGGCACCTTGCAACTGATCGAACAAGTCATCAATCCGAGGCAATGGATACCGATTCTTAATTGTCAGTTTATTCAGTTCTCGATAGTCTTCTTCACGAATAATACTGGCTCTCCCCATGGTGATATGCTAGGTCGGATGTAACCCTTGTCTAGCAGTTCTTGTAGTTGTACTTTTAATTCCTTCAGTTCAGTAGGAGCCATTCGATAAGGTGCTTTAGATATTGGTGCGGCTCCGGGTATTAGATCTATAACAAACTCTGTAGCGCGGTCGGGTGGTAATCCTGGTAGTTTTTCAGGAAATACATCTGGATAGTCACACATGACATCAATATCCTCCATTCATGGTGCTTCTTTGGTAAGATCGACCACAAATACTAGATACCCAACTGCTCCTTTCTCAAGGCACTTCCTAGCCTTTAATGCAAAGAGTATGAGCTTTCGTTTACGGGGAAGTTTGGTTCCCAAAAAATTGAACGCTGCTCCTTTGTCTTTAAATGTTAGCTTCTTTTCGGCAGACAATAGGTTTACAGAATGCCGAGCTAACCAGTCCATCCCAAGATGACGTCAAAGTCTGCCATCTCAAGTTGGATCAAGGTTGCATCCAGAGTCTTTTCGTCAATAAGAACTGGACATGATCCGTAACCTTTTTCTAATTCCACTTCTAATCCCATAGGTGATCGTACAAGCAGTTTGTAGTCTAAGGATTTGAGGGGTAGATTTAGCTTTTTTCCAAATGACACAGATATAAAAGAATGAGTAGCTCCTGAATCAAAGAGTACTCTGGCGGGAATGCCATTAATAGGTACGATACCTGTGACCACATCAGGCGATGCGGCAGCATCCTCAAATGTAACTGCATAAACTCTGCCTTGTTGTAGTTGCTTCTTGGGCTTAGGACACTCCCTTGCCATATGTCCCTATTGATTGTAGTTATAGCATTTTAGCCCTTCATTATTTGTCTTTTGTTGCTGTTGAGCTGCTGAAGTAGTCTTGGCTGCAGCATTGAAACCTTGAGTACGTAAGGGTTTAAATGTCTTGGTGTTCCCTTCGTTATAAGAATTCCCATTTGGCCTTTTGATTTTTCTATTTTGAGCAAGGTAGCTCTCTTTCTGGCTCGACTCTATTACTCGAGCAATTTGTACAGCTTCATTGTTGATTTTCTTCTCAAGTCCAAGAACATGTTCGCGTATGCTTCCCCTAAGTCCCATGACGAACCTTCGGGTCTTTGTATCTTCTACCTGCATACTGACTGGTGCAAAGAAAAACAGCTCCTCATAACGTTGTTGGTATGCATCGATAGTCATCTGTCCCTGATATAAACTCGGGAACTCCTTCTCCATGGAATCTTTGAAACTCCTAGGAAAATACTTCTCAAAGAATGCCTCCTTATATATATCCCAAGTCAATCGGGTGTGCTTTGTCATCAGATATGTCCGTGTGGACTTCCACCAGTGGTGTGCATCGCCTTTCAGCATGAATGTTGTACACAATACTTTCTCTTCTTCATTCACTGTCATCATCGTGAAGTTTCTCTCCATCTCATCGATCCAGTGTGCTGGCCACAATGGATTAGCTGACTTACCACTATACTCCTTGGGCTTCATCTTCAGAAAATGCTCCACCAGTCTGGAGTGGTCCAGTTGATGTGGAACATAAGCTCCATACATAGGTGGTTGGTATTGATATCCACCTGGAGCTACTTCAGGGTTTTGTACTTGAGCCTGCATAATGGGAGTCTGAGGTGCATGGGGTACTGTGTTACTTCCCCCTGGTACTATGCTTGCCTGTCCTGCTGGCATCGGTGTCGTCTGTACAGCTAGAAAGGTCATGCCTATGGCAGCTTGCATAGTAGCTTGTGCCTGTTGTATTTGTTGCAGCTGTTGGGCCAAATTCATTACGACTGTAGCCAGGTCTGTAGGTGGAGCTGGCAGATTTGTAGGATTTGTCAGACCATTAATTACGGACGGTGCCGTATTTGTATACTCCTGTGTTTCCGGTTGTATTTGGCTATCTTCCCCCATTGGTGGTGGCGGTGGGATAGAGTTACGGCTTTGTATGGTCACTCTGCGTTCAGCCATTATCTGTTCTGGTAGTGGGAATGCCTGAAAATCATAGAATATGTGAGGCAATCATTATATACTTCATTTTCATATTTTAAATTCACTAACCAATGCAAATTTCAAAATTTTCAGATCATTCTGTCGAAAATACTGTATTTTTCACTGCAGGGTCGATAGTGGGGGTCGATGGATGTTCGACCCTCAGTATGTGACCCTGAGAATCACTGATTCTTACCGAGAGCCGGGGGTCGATGAGGGGGTCGATGGATGTCTGACCCAGGGTTCGACCCCTGGTTCTCTGTCAGATCACCGAGAGCCGAGGGTCGATGATGGGGTCGGAGGGGGTGTCGGATGTTGTGGTCGAATTCTCCGACCCTCGGACTAAAAATCATATTTTTAATCTCGATTTTGAATCCAATTCTCATTCTTCCTCCTCCTTTTCGACTCGGCTTGTCCCTCTGAGTTGCTACAGTGACAACTCGGACTCATTGGTACTATTTGCTTCTCATTTCAACGTCTACTCCTCGTCTATAGGTATGTTCTCTACATTTTCATGTTTTTAGGGTTTCTTAACTAGGTTTTTGCTCATTTAACTCGTTTTCTACAAATTAAACTTTTTCCAACCGCAAAAATTCGATTTTTATTGGGGGCTTTTGTTGTTGATGATTCAATGGATGAAAGCCCTCAAAAATATTTAAGTTTCATCGGTTGGTTATGGAGAAACTTGAAATTTACCATTTTTGCCCTAATTTGTCGAGATTTTTGAATTTCTAGAAATTTCTTCAAATTCGATCTCTTAAAATGAAAGTTCCAACTATATGAGTCTTGCAGGATTGTTTAAAACCTTTATAAGTCCTCCTGCCCACATGTATGGGTGAAAAGTGAGGCTTTTGACCAATTTATGTCGTTATATTGTCAAAATGTTTGGGTTTTTTCATCTTTACTAAACCAATATCTATTTTTCTTTGTTTTTGCAGATTCTATGGCTCGTACCAAAGTACCTAGGGTTCATGACCCAGTCCGCTTCCGTTCTAACGAGGCGGAGACACAGTATGCCCGCTACTCTCGTAAGAAGGTAGAGGGAGGTCACCGGGTAGACTTAGTTAGCCTGGCCTTGTTCGATGTGGAGAAGGCTTTTTGTGACATGGGTTGGCTTCCTATGATCACCTATGACGCCTGCACTTGGCCGGATTTGGTGAGACAGTTTTACTGTAATCTCCAGGTAGTGGGAGATTACAACGATACCAGAGGGGTAGAGAGCTCCGGATCACCAGCTACGTCAAGGGGGTCGAGATTTCATTTGATTATCGGCAGCTAGCCGACTTGTTGGGCATTTCATATGACAACCCCTTGGTGTTCTGTGCTCCTGGAGAGCCCTAGTTCTTTTCATTGGAGATGAGAGCCGAGATTGACCGTCAGGTCATCAGAGAGGATTGCTGGGAGATGAAAGCGATCTACCTTCGTCCAGAGCCTAGGGTGTACTGCAAGATTATTTAGCACAACCTGATACCTCAGAGTAGGCATTACGAGAGGATCTCCCAGTTGACCCAGTATCTATTGTACTGTATCTGCACTAGGCAGCCCGTCTGCCTTCCTTACATCATCATGCGGGCGATGATTAGTGTTACGTTGCCCGATCATACTGGCAACCTGCCTTATGGACGCATGATCTCTATGTTGCTTACCCGCTTGGGTGTTGACATGGTGGATGAGAGGATTCAGGAGAAATCCTTCTCATCACCTCTGGATTGGGAGGCCATCTGTAAGATGGGCAAGCGGTATGCCCAGGTCAGCGACGATGAGAGGAACCTCTGGTGCGTCCACGTACTCGAGTGGAGATGGCTGACGCTGAGGCAGCAGCAGCAGCCGCTACAGCAAGGGTTCATGGGGGTGATGATGATCGTTTGTACATGGATGTGGATGCCATACCTCCTCCATCACCTACTCATGCTACAGGAGCTGGTCCTTCTTATGCAGCTGGTCCTTCACATGCAGCTGGTCCTTCATATACACCTTCTGATGACATGATAGGGATATTGCATGAGATTTGAGAGGCTCAGCGCATGTCTGATCTTAGGATGGGAGAGCTTCTAGATGCTCAGCACATGTCCGATCAGCGGGTAGGAGAGCTTCTAGATGCTCAGCGCTTATCGAATCAGCAGGTGGGAGAGCTTAGGGATGCTAAACGCGTGACTGACCAGCGGGTGGCTGATCTCACAGCTAGTCTCCAGATGATCCAGACTCAGATAGCTTAGTTGACTAGAGTCTATGCTGAGGATTATGACAGAGACTGCGAGGCACCGCCTCCCCCATCACCTCCAGCTTCTTGATGTATTTTCTTTTTATCTTTCTTTTTGTACTTCAGAGTAACTGTCCGGGTTGTGGACCGTACTCTGCTTTAGACTTGTATGTATATACGTTTGCTCTTCTTTCAAGTGTATATAAATTTGTTTCTCATTTAATAGATGCATTATTCTCTTTCAATTTTGTCTCAAACAACACAGATGCTTATGGTGTGTTATTATTACAGCTTTTAAATTTTTATCCTATCTCAGTTCACAAGCTTCTGTGGTAGTATACTGGTTTAAAAGACAGAGCCTGAGAGCTCTGATACCATGTTGTCACACCCCAATTCCACAATATTCAGAATGGTGTGATGAACCGCTAATAAACCAACGGTTCAACCAGGATCTCTAATAGGCTGTGTCCTTGTAAACTAAATCATACACATCCATAACCATAATCAGAATAAATACACAATAGCGGAAGTCTTAATATTAGATGAATTGAGGAATCTAACTGTGATAATCAATAATAAAATATGAAGTTATGTTATATCAACCGAGACATAAGTAAATAAAATATCAATTACATTTCCTTAATAATTCAAATGAAAATCTAATCGAGAATGCATGAGTTGCACTCGCATGAGGAGTCATCCGTCTCCACTAAGTCTTCAGCCTCCATCACAGCAATGTGCCCGTACATAGAAGCATTCATATAGTCTTCCACCGTAGTACCTGCATCATCAACTAAAAATATTCGACGTCGAAAGGGTGAGCACACATCATGGCTCAATGAGCAAACAAAACAATGCAATAAATATGCATGCATTCAATTCATATCTGTGGTCTGGTATATAAGTTTGCAATGTGCTATAGGAAGGTTCGGTGGCCGCCTCACCTCTATACACGAGTGTGTGAAGTCGCCCAAAGGTTAACGTTTATTGTCGTCCCACATGAACTCATTATGGAATAGAGATAGAGCTAAAGTGCTTAGGACCACACCGCATCACACTTCCCCTGATACTCTATCCATACCAACACGTAAGCCCCTACTGATGAGGGCTTGCAAACTGGGCTCGCAACTAACCAATCCTAATGTCAAACAGTGTACCCAAGGCCTCACCCCAGCATCCCTCAATACATCCATAGAGATAGAGCTAAGGCCCCCCAGTAGAGTCGAAGACTACACGGTCCGAGACCACCTCCCCTGATACCCTACGACGTAATAGTCCTGCTAAGGTAATGGCGATACGACGATGTCAGTGGACAAGACTTGAGTAGAGATAGAGCTAGAGTCTAGTGACCAGGCTTAACCACAATGTCACGTCCCCCCTTGATGCTCCACTCGCATCAAGCACACTAACCACACACATACGTTCACATGTCTATTCCTAGCATCATCATCATCATCATGTTATAAACAAAATAGAATTAAATATGCATGAACATTAATAGCAGGAATATTAGATGACATGTTGAATGCACATTACAAGCATACACGCTTAGAATCAGTCATGGCATTAGACTCAAGAAAATAAAAATAGTTTATTATTAGCCAATTAGTTTAGGTCTTGTTCCCTTACCTTTGCTTGAGTGTAGATCCTCTTTCAAGTTTTAAGAATCACTTTTATATCAATAAGAAAATCTAACAAGTCGATAGATTTTAGTTAGAAGTCATTCTGACACATTTAGGCTTGTTTTTAAGCATGGGTCGCAGGGTGGGTCGCAGGTAGGGTAGTAGTTTACTGCGACCCCAGGGTAGGGTTGATGCCAGGGTCGGATGTTCCATCGACCCTGGGTGCCACCACCCCTTTCCTGGACTTCTCGAATACTGGGGGTCGGTCCTATGGTCTGCTAGGGTCGATTTCCAATCGACCCCACGTGCAACCCCCATGGTTTGAGTCGAGAATTTCATTCTACAGTCCATTCTTTTATGTTTGGGTCCTATGACTTAGTTCCACAATCCATTCTAGGCTTGTTCTATGGCTTAGAACTCTAGGTTTCTTCCTTACTTTGCCTACCATGATTTCTCCATGGATTTCATTGAAATCCTACCATGGATGTATGATTTGGGTTTCTCCTAGACCATACCCTCTTTATGAACTATTCTAAGGTCTTAGATCATCAATGGAAACGTACCCATACCTTAGGTTTTGCTGAGATTCAGAGGTTTCTCTGAATTCTTCACTTTAGTCTTCTTCTCTAACTTTCCTTCTTTTTTCCTTCTCTTCTCCTTCTCTCACTTTCAATTAGGGTTTCAAAAGGAGTGAAAGAGGCTTAGGGACATCCTATTTATAGAGTAGAATCTCTCAAAATAAGTCCCATTGAAATTAGGAAGGAATCCCATTGAAATTTAGAAAGTTTCCTATTTGCGGTTTCTGTCGGCAAATAGGGGGTCGCGATGAGGGGGTTGGAGATCCCGTCGACCCTCAGTTCCAAGTTGTCCGAACCCCAGTTAAAATATTAGGGGTCTGACTTCTTAGTGAGGGGGGTCGACCCTGCCTATCTAGGTATGCAACCTTGCCCTCCAATTTACTATTTTTGGGTCAGTTTAGTACCTGGTTTCGCTATTTCCTTCACGCACTTGGTCCATTTGGCTCGACCATGATAGGTAGACCTGGTACAAGGTGGTAAGACCGGTTAGTTTGATACGGGTCTTAAAACGTAGGAATCCCAGGATGGGGTGCTGAACCACGTTAATTCTTTGTGTTTTCTTCTTCTTTGCATCTCCCAATCCTAACAGGCTAAGAAATTGAAAACATGATTCTTCTTTTTTTCAGTTTTTCATTTACACTTGTAGCTCCTGATTGCTACTCGTTGAAGGAATCAGGCGTCGCCACCACGTTGCGGATTTTGATGGGTCTTTCCCTCGAAAGGTTTTTCCGCTATGAGCACCCTGTGTTCTTCCTTAGATCTCTTCTTTGCTTTCTCCGCTATGAGCACATTGTGTTCTTCCTTAGATTCTTCTATTTTTTTCATTACTAATTACTTTTGCAATATCTTCTTCTGGTTTGATTCAATTTCAGTTTGTATTTCTTTCTGAAATTTCTTCTCATTTCCTTCGATCAAGAGTGCTTTTTCCGCAAATCTGAAATTTCTCCATTATCTTTCTTGTTCTTGAGGGTTTCAAAAGCTGAAAGATACGGGGCAGGAGAGGCACATGTTCTATGGTTTCTGAGAGGAAGAGAAAGAAGACAAGTAAGCCGCAAGGGAGGAGAGAGCCAACAAGTTTGATTTCATGTTCTTCAAGATCATCTTCCCTCCCTGCTCTGTTCTGTACAAAGCTTGGAGATAGAATGGAAACCAAAAAAAAACTAAACATAAATAAAAAATAAAATATAGATAAGGTAGTTTTCTCTTTAACGAATTTAAAACGATAATATGTCATTAATTAACGGCCATGGCCTAATGAAGGGGTTTGATTGATTTATTTTTTCAAAAGTAGGAAGTGTTAGTGAAATTATATCGAACAAAAACGAGAGGGTGAGATTAAGCCATACATACTACAGGGAATGTGGTTGATATTTTCCCTTAATTATATAATAAGATGCCAAACAAATAGGAGATCGGTTTTAGAACCAGATGAACCAAGATACCTAAATTTCTTCTAGCCCGCACAACTGCACTAGGGATCCACATCCTCTCCTCCCAATGGTTCAGGAGGAGGGTGACTCCCACCAGCCAATGCCTGATACGTGGGTGACGATTGGATCTAAGCCCTCCATCCGAACCGATAAGGTGAGCTGATAGGGTGTCGGCTTATGCATTGGCTCGGTTGGAGGGCTCAGATCCAGCCGACATCCACGTGTTGGGCATTGACTAGAGGGAGTCCCCTTCCTCCAGAACCCCTAGGAGGAGAGGATTTGAATATGCTACACTTGACCCAACTCCAATCTGTAAATAGAATCAATTTTTGGGTCATAAATCCTAAATTAAATGTCATTTTCCATTCGGACCATTCCTTTCTCCCAGTTGGTTGGACCCCATATGGTAAACTATTCGAATTGTGACAACTTTTATGATCACTTTCTATGTGGCATATATGAGTTGTGTCATTAATAGGTACTGGCCTCCAATAAATATATATTTTTTGGATAAATTTCATATACACTCTCATAAGAATTGCTAACATCATCTACCACTCATAATTTTGTGAAAACATCAACCACGCTCCTTAACTGATGGAAATCACTTAATTTGTTGATATACAGTTTTACCCTTTACATTAAAAATTGAAAATTTTAAAAATTAAATTGAATGACTAGTTTGACCTTCAATTGGAAAAAATTAAAATGAATGACTATTTTGACCTTCAATTGGAAAAAAAACCTTTTCGGTTTTGATCTTGAGGAAAGAGGGAGGATGTAAGACCCATATCAAACTAACCCGGTCTTACCACCTTGAACCAGGTCTACCCATCATGGTCGAACCAAATGGATCAAGTGCGTGAAGGAGATCATGATCCTAGGTATTAAACTGACCCAAAAACACTAAAAATAGGGGGAGGGTCGCATACCCAGCAAGGTAGGGTCAGACCCCCCCAGTATAAAAGTCAGACCCTGAGTTTTATACTGGGGGTCAGACATTTTAAGAACCAGGGGTCGACGGGATCTCCGACCCCCTCATCGACCCCCAGTCTGTCGACAGAAACCGTGATTTGGAAACTTTCCAAATTTCAATGGGATTCTTTCCTAATCTCAATGGGACATATTTTGGGAGTTCCTACTCTATAAATAGGACGTCCCTAAGCCTCTTTCACTCCTTTTAGAACCCTAATTGGATTGAGAGAAAGAGAAGAGAAGGAGAAGAGAAAGAGAAGAGAAGGAAAGTGGAGAAGAAGATCAAAGAGAAGGCTTAAGAGAAACAAGCCTAATTCTCAGGTATGGATACTATCTCCATGTAATTCTACAGACCTTAGAATAGATATAGAAGAGGGAATGATCTAGGAGAAATCCAAATCATCTACCCATGGTTAGGTTTTCATGAAAAACCATGGAGGAAATCATGAAAGCCATATAGGTGAGTGAACTACGGTTCTAGACCATAGAACATGTGTGGAATGGATTGTAGAAGCAAGCCATAGGACCCCAAACATGAAGTGCAAGAACCGCGTCAATCTAACCCGGTCTTACCACCTTGAACCAGGTCTACCCATCATGGTCGAGTCAAGTGGACCAAGGGCATGAAGGAGATCGAGATCCCATGTATGAAATCGACCCAAAAACACTTAATTCTAGGGGAGGGTCGCACACCCAGTGAAGCAGGGTCAGACCTCCCAAAACAGAAAGTCAGACCCTCAGTTTTTAAGGGAGGGTCGGACAGCTTAAGACCCTAGGGTCGACGGGATCATCGACCCTCCCATCGACCCTCGGTTTCTGACGAAAACTGAAATTAGGAAATTTCCTAATTTTCGGTTGGGATTCTTTCCAAATCTCAATGGGATTATTATAGGACATTCCTAGTCTATTTAAAGGACGTCCCTAAGCCACATTCACTCCTTTCACAACCCTAATTGAATTGAGAGAAAGAGAGAAGAAGGAAAAGAGGAAGAAAGGAGGCTAGGAAGAAGGTTTGGCAAAAAGGAGAGGAAATTGCAGAGGAAAGTAATCTTCCCAGGTATGGATACTAATTCCATGAGTTTCTACAGACCTTAGGTTAGATATGATTGAGTGTAGGATTTCGGAGAAACCCAAACCATCCATCCATGGTTAGGTTTTCATGGAAAACCATGGGAGGATGCACCGAAAGCTATCTAGATGAATCATACATGGTTCTAGACCATGGAATGAATGTTGAGTGAACGTAGGAAGCAAGCCATAGGACCCCAAACACGAAGAATGGATTAAAAAGTGGAAATTGGACCAGAGTGCACCGGGTCGCACCGAGGGTCGATAGACCATCCGACCCTAGGTGTTTCGGACCATCGACCCTCGGCATTCGGGAAGTTCAGGAATCTTGGGAGGGTCGATAGACCCATCGACCCTAGCATCGACCCTAGCATCGACCCTCAGTTGACAGAATGGTTTTTAAATTCTGAATTAATTCTAATTAAATTCTATCGACTTTGTTAGGTTTGCTAGCAATATAGTACCGTTATTAAGTGAATCGAAAGCTTGGAAAATATCTATTAGCAAGCTAAGGTGAGGAACCTTAACCCCAAACTAAATTGGTTAATAATAAACTGTTTTTCTTTTCTTGAGTCCTATGCCATGTTTGATTCTATGCGAATATGATTGTAATGTGCATACAGCATGCCATCCAATATTTCTATTACTTGTTCATGCATATTTACTTTATTGTTTATAACATGATGATGATGATGATGATAGGAATAGGCATGTGCTTGTATGTGTGTGGTTGGTGTGCTTGATGCGAGAGAGTATCAGGGGAGGTGTGATGAGAACGTCAATAAACGTTAACCTTTGGCGGGTCTCAGCACTTTAGGTCTATCTCTAACTCAAGTCTTGTGCATTGGCATCGTCGTATCGCTATTACCTTAGCAGAACTATTATGTCGTAGAGTATCAGGGGAGGTGGTCTCGGTCCTTGTAGTCTCTGACTCTACCGGGGGGCCTTAGCTCTATCTCTATGGATGTTCTGAGGGATGCTGGGGTGAGGCCTTGGATACACTGTTTGGCATTAGAATTGGTTAGTAGCGAGCCCAGTTTGCAAGCCCTCGCTAACAGGGGCTTACGTGTTGGTATAGCATTATATAGCAATAAACGTTAACCTTTGTTGTATAATGTTATGGTAGGGTGGATGGGGACGACGATAAACGTTACCTTCGGGCGGGCTTCCACACCCTGTGTATAGAGGCGGTATCAATAAACGTTAACCTTTGATCACCCAACCTTTCTATTGCACATTGCAAACTATAAACCAAGACCAAATATATGAATTGACTTTTTGCATGCATATGTAATGTTGCATTGTTTTGGCTACTCACTGAGCCGTGTTGTGTGCTCACCCCTCGACGTCGAATATTTTTAGTTGATGATGCAGGTTATACCGTGGAAGATTATATGAATGCGTCGACGTATGGAAACGTTGCAGCTATGGACGTTGGAGCTGAAGACGATACACACGATCTCTCTTGCGAGTGCAACTCGTGTGTATTCGATTAGATATTTTTTTGTAGTTTTCTTGTCTGGATTTATAAGACATGTATTGGTATTTATATATTTATGTCTTAGTTAAACACAGAATAATTTGATATTATTTATGGGTATCATTCTAGTACTCAGTTCATATTATTTATAAATTTTCCGCTATTGTGTATTACTCTGATTATGATTGTGGATGCGTGTAAAGTTTGGATAACGCGGGGATAGCCTATTAGAGATCCTGGTTGAGCCATTGTTTGTTTAGCGGTTCATCACACCATTCTGAACAGTGTGGAATTGGGGTGTGACAACTTGGTATCAGAGCGTCTCAGGCCTTGCCCGCCGAACTGACACACATCCCAGACCATTGTGAACTGAGATAGGATAAATTAAAAGCTTTAATACAAACACACTGTAAGCACAAGTGATGATTGAAACCGAGTTAAAAAGAGAATAATGCATCTATAAAAGGGGAAACCAGTTACATACAAGGAGTGAGAGAAACAAAACGTATATACATCACTAAAGCAAGCATCTAGCAAATCCTCCATCCTCGGGTCCGATCTGCGCCGAGTCTCTCGATCTCACGCAGCACCTCCATCATATCGGAAGGTGGGCGTGAAGGACCAGCATCATGAGAAGGACTGGCCTCGGATACCGAAGCCGCCGCAGCCAGAAGTACCAACTCCATCCGCTGTGTGGGTGATGGCGGGGGTATCGCGTCGACATCCATATACATACGATCATCATCGTCGACCGGATCTCCCCGAGCCCTAGCGAGCAGCCGCAAAGATCGGTCACCTCGACCCGAGTGTGAGGGCGCACCATCGCGTTCCTCTCCTCATCGCTAACCTCTCGCATCTCGCAGCCCCATCTTGCGAGATAGCCTCCCAATCTAGAGGCGACGAGAAGGTATTCTCCCTGGATCTTCTCATCAACCGGATCCACCCCCAAGCGGGTCAGTAGCACTGTAATCATGCGTCCATAGGGTAGATTACCCCCGTGACCGGACAATGTGGCACCGATCATCGTCCGCATGATGATGTAAGGAAGACAGGACCCGGTTGTCGAGTGCATATGCTTGTAGATCAAGAACTCGGGTCAACCGAGACACCCTCTCATAGTGCCCACTCTGCGGAATCAGATTATGCTGGATAATTTTGCAGAAGACTCGTGGAGATGGACGCAAGTAGCAAGCTCTCATCTGCCATCTATCGGGAAGGAGCAACTGATTGTCGATCTCTGCTCTCATCTCCATCTCAACAAACTATGGCTCTCCCGACGCACAGTACACCATAGGGCCATCGAAGGGAATGCCCAACAGATCGGCCAGCTGCCGATAGTCAAAAGAAATGTGCACCCCCTTGACGTAGCTAGTGATGCGCAACTCCTGACCCCGCTTGACATCATTGTAATCCCCCACCACTTGGAGATTACAATAGAACTGGCGCACCAAGTCTGGACATGTGCACGCGTCGTATGTGATGACAGGGAGCCACCCCATGTCGCAAAAGCTCTCTCGACGTTGAACAAGGCTAGATCAGCCGGGTTCACCATACGACCCCCTTCCACTTTCTTGCCTGTATAGTAGGCATACTGTGCCTCGGCCTCATTTGAACGGAAACGGAGAGGATCACGCAATCTTGGCACTTTAGTACGGGCCATAGTACCTGCAGAAATAAGAAAGAGAAAATAAACCAGGAGTAGTAGGATAAAATCCGAAATTGGATTTAACAACGACGTAAGTTAACAATAAAGTCCCATTTCTCACCATCCAAGTGGACGTAAGGACTTACGTAGGTTAAAACATATCCTACAATCGACAGGCAGTAGAAAATTTTAACAGATAAGGTCTAATTTGGAGAAATTCAAGAAAAACCAAAAATGTCGACAAATTAGGGCAAAAAGAGAAAAATTTAAGTTTCTTGATAACCAACCGATGAAACTGAAATTTTTTTGAGGGCTTTCGTTCCTCAAGACCCCAGTAACAAAAGCCCCCAATAAAAATCGAAATTTTACGGCTGGAAAAAGTTTAATTTGAAAAATACAAGTTAAAGGAGCAAAAACCTAGAAATAAAAACCTAAAAACAGGTAAAGTTGGGAAAGTATACCTGTAGGGGTGATGTGGATGTCGAAATTCGGACTAGGACGATCCACAAGTAACGGTAGCACCTGTAACAACTCGGAGAGTAGAGACGAGTCGAAACGGAGGGGGAATAGTGAGAAATGACCCGAATCGGATCTTCAAAATCTGATTTTTAGTCCGAGGGTCGGACAATTCGACCGACACCATCGACCCTCGGATCGACCCTCCAATCGACCCTCGACTCTCGGGAATCGACAGAAATTCAAGGGTCGGACCGAGGGTCGGACACCCATCGACCCTCGCATCGACCCTCGGCTCTCGGGAAGAGCAAGGTCATTCCCGTGGTCGGATACCAAGGGTCGGACATACCATCGACCCTCACTATCGACCCTACATAGAAAAGACAGATTTTTTTTTCGGAATGAATTGAGGATTCAAATTTTATATCGGTTAGCGTGCCTACATGAAGTATACATGATTTCTCACTGATTTTGATGATTTTCGGGCACCACCCATCTCGGAAAGAAAATATGTCCGGACGTAGAGTTACCCGACAGACCCGAAATACAGTCCCACCACCACCACCCGTGGATGAGACTAGTCAAGAGAACAATTATGCACAGGGTAATCCCGAGCCGGCAAACCCTATGAATTTTCCACCACCACCACCTGAGCTAACAACGGTGGTGATGAATCTGGCTCAACAGCTACAACAAATGCAACATGCACAAGCTCAAATGCGAGTTGCGATGGGAGTTATGTTTCAAGCCACTCGGGGCTGCAGCCATGCACACCGGGCAAGCTAGTGCAGCACTAGTGGGTAACCACCCAGCCCCTCGGACACCGCAACAACCAGCTGCACCGGTTCCTATGCAAGCCCCGAAGCAGCCCAAGGGAACTATCGGTATCCACCCCCTCCGTTTGGGGCATATCAAAATCAACTGGATCACTCCCGGCTAGTAGAGAGATTTTTGAAAATGAAACCAAGGGAATTCAACGGTAAACCGTCGATCCATCGTGGCCAGCACACTGGATAAACGAGATGGAAAGGAACTTCCTCATGATGACTATCACCGAGGAAGAGAAAGTACTATGCGCCACCTTCATGCTCAAAGGCGACGCACACCATTGGTGGAAATCTACAAAGACATACTTATTGACCAAGCACGCCCTCCTGACATGGGCTATATATATAAAGAAGCATTCTTCGAGAAGTATTTCCCAAGAAGCTTCGGAGATTCAATGGAAAAGGAATTTCGAGTCCGTACCAAGGGCGGATGTCCGTAGACTCATATCAACAACGTTACGAAGAACTATTTTTCTTCGCACCGGCTAGCATGCTAGAAGAAGATACAAAAACCCGTAGATTCGTCGCGGGACCGAGAGGAAGTATCGGAGAACATGTTCTCGGGATTAAAGAAGAACATATACAACGAATCTGTTCAGAGGAATTAAGAGACCAGCCGGAAACTCCTATAACGGAGGCAACAACAGGACGTATAAGCCTTTCCATCCTCAAAATTTTAACGCTGCAACCAAGACTATCCCCGCAGCTCAACCTCAGCCGAAGCCAAACTCTGAAGCCCCGAAGTGCTATAATTGCAACCAACCAGGGATATGGCAAGAGAGTGCCCAAAACCCAAAAAGTTGTTACATCAAGGACGGGTATATGCTGTTACATCAGAGGATGCAGCCGCATCGCCCGATGTGGTCACGGTATGACCGAAACTTTAAGATTATAATTACACCGATTGAGTATGTAGACTAAGTAAAAACGGATCACGGGTATCGTACCTATCAATGGCGTACCCGCGCGAGTACTCTTTGATTCGGGAGCTACTCATTCATTTATATCCGTGTCGTTTGGGAAGAAGACCAATCTGCCCATCAAAACCTTAGATTACAAATTACTCGGGACGATCACCGATGGGATTAGAAGTGGAACTAGAGAAAGGTTATGGACCATGTCCAGTTCTCATTGGAGAGAAAACCTTGGATGCAACTTTAATACAACTTGAGATGGAAGACTTGATGTCATCTTAGGAATGGACTGGTTAGCTCGGCATTCCGCAAATCCGTTATGCGCCGAGAAGAAGCTAACGTTCAAAGATAAAGAAGGAGCAGAATTCAGTTTCTCGGGAACCAAACTTCCCGGGAGACGCAAGCTCATACTTTCCGCATTAAAGGCTAAGAAGTGCCTTGGGAAAGGAGCGGTCGGATACCTAGTATCGATGGTCGACCTAACCAAGGACGTGCCACAAATGGAAGATATTGATGTAGTGCGAGATTTTCCTGATGTATTTCCGGAGGAACTACCCGGATTATCACCCGACCGAGCCATGGAGTTTGTAATAGACCTGATACCTGGAGCCGCACCGGTATCAAAAGCACCTTATAGAATGGCTCCTACAGAACTAAAGGAATTAAAAGTGCAACTACAAGAACTGCTGGATAAGGGTTATATTAGACCCAAGTATATCTCCATGGGGAGCACCGGTGTTGTTCGTAAAGAAGAAAGATGGTATCGTTCGATTATGAATCGACTAGAGAGAGTTGAATGAGCTGACAATCAAGAATCGATATCCACTACCCGGGATCGATGACTTGTTCGATCGGTTACAAGGAGCGAAGGTATTTTCAAAGATCGATTTTCGATCAGGCTATCATCAATTGAAGATTAAAGAAGGTGACATTCCGAAGACAGCTTTTCGGACAAGATACGGACATTATGAATTCTTAGTGATGTCCTTCGGACTAACTAATGCACCGGCGTTCATGGAACTTATGAACCGAGTTTTCCACGATATGTTGGACACGTCGGTGATAGTATTTATTGATGACATATTGGTATACTCCAAGGACAAGGAAACCCATGTCAAGAACCTAAACGCAGCCCTACAGCGTTTGAGGAAAGAGAAGTTATATGCCAAATTTTCTAAGTGTGAGTTTTGGCTAAGCGAAGTCGCATTTTTAGGCCATGTAGTGTCCGCGGAAGGAATCAAAGTGGACCCCGGTAAGATCGAAGCTATTGTGAAGTGGGAAGCACCAAAGAGCGTCTCGAAGTTAGAAGTTTTCTGGGTCTAGCTGGATATTATCGGAGATTCGTAGAAGACTATTCTCGGATTGCCGTACCTCTCACCAGTTTGACCAAGAAAGGAGAAAAGTTTGTATGGACGGATAAGTGTGAAAAGAGCTTTAAAACACTGAAGACCAGATTGATATCCGCTCCTATTTTAACCATCCCCGTTCCAGGATAGACATTTACCTTATACACTGATGCATCGGGATTGGGATTAGGATGTGTGTTTATGCAAGGAGAACAAGTAGTTGCATATGCATCGAGACAGTTAAAGGTACATGAGGAAAATTACCCAACTCACGATTTGGAATTAGCGGCAGTAGTACATGCTGTCAAGATATGGAGACACTACCTATACGGAGAGAAATTTCAAATTAAGTCGGACCATAAAAGTCTTACTTATCTATTTAATCAGAAGGAGTTAAATATGAGACAAAGAAGATGGCTGGAATTATTGAAAGACTATGATTGTGATATCCAGTATCATCCGGGAAAAGCGAACGTGGTAACGGATGCATTGAGTAGGAAAACAATGATAAAATCTCAAGGAGAAACCAGCATGACTGTAGCAATGTATACCAATGGAATGGTGTTTAATCACGGCAACGAGCAGTATGTGATAGATACACCGGATGGATCAACCAACCAAGGGTTCATTCATCGGTTTTCAAATATGTTCGCAGCATTGAAGATTATACCGGATATAGTGGATGAAGTGAAGACAGCTATCAAAGCAGATCCTTATCTGAGAACAGTACAAGAAGATATTGAGAAAGGTAGGACTAACTCTGAGTTCACCTTAGATAACGAGAAGGTACTGAAATATAAAGGGAGAATATGTGTACCCGAAACAGAAAGTATGGACATTAGACACTGACTCATGAAAGAAGCCCATACCACCATCTACTCGGTACATCCTGGAAGTACAAAAATGTATCATGATCTAAAGAAACTATATTGGTAGAGGAGAATGAAGGCAGAAGTACCCAAGTTCGTGTCTCAATGCCTAAATTGTCAGAAGGTAAAGGCGGAACGACAAAGACCCGCAGGACTGTTACAACCATTACCGGAACCATCTTGGAAATGGGACTGCATCGGACTTCGTCACCGGACTACCATTGACTCCTCGAGTAGTTGACGCAGTTTGGGTGATTGTAGACCGTCTGACTAAGACAGCTCGCTTCATACCGATATGACCCCTGTATATACTGGAAAGGTTAGCAAAGCTGTATATGGATAATATTGTTCGGCTACACGGTGTTCCAGAAAGCATTGTGTCCGATAGAGACCCACGATTTACTTGGGAAGGACTGCAAAAGGCTATGGGTACAACATTGAAGTTCAAGATCTGCATTCCACCCTGGCGCCGATGGACGGTCGGAGCGTACCATTCAGATTTTAGAAGATATGCTACGAGCATGCGTGATTGATTTCAAGGGATCATGGGATGAGAAGTTACCATTGATCGAGTTCCGCTTACAATAACAGCTATCGGGCTACTATACGGATGTCACCTTATGAAGCACTCGTATGGTAGGAAGTGTCGAACTCCCTTGTTTTGGAATGAAGTTGGAGAACGTAGTATCGTTGGACCAGAATTTGTTGAAGAGACTTGTCGAGTGGTCAACATCATCAAGGAAAGAGTAAGAGTAGCTCGAACCGCGAAGCAATATGCGGATACTCGACGAAGAGATCTAGAGTTCGCCGTAGGCGAAAAGTATTCTTGAAAGTATCGCCTATGCGAGGATTGAAGAGGTTCGGACAGAAAGGAAAACTAAGTCCAAGATATGTCGGACCATATGAGATTACGGCTAAGCGTGGAAAAGTAGCTTATCGGTTAGCATTACCACCATCTATGTCAAGTGTGCATGACGTATTCCACATATCCTTATTGAAGAAGTATGTCAAAGACCCAACACATGTGTTGTCGGTAGATTTGCCGGAACTAACCGATGATTTGACATTTGAAGTAATACCAACGGAAATCACTAGTCGAAAAGTTCTGTGTCTATGCAACAGAGATATCTACTATGTTAAGGTCACATGGAAAAGTAGCGATATGGAAGAGATTACATGGGAAGAAGAAAATGCTATGAGGAAGCAATACCCTGACTTGTTTGACTCAGAAGGTACGTACAATTTCGAGGATGAAATTTTTATAAGTTGGGGGGAGTTGTAAGAACCGCGTCAATCTAACCCGGTCTTACCACCTTGAACCAGGTCTACCTATCATGGTCGAGTCAAGTGGACCAAGGGCATGAAGGAGATCGAGATCCCAGGTATGAAATCGACCCAAAAACACTTAATTCTAGGGGAGGGTCGCACACCCAGTGAAGCGGTGGTCGGACCTCCCAAAACAGAAAGTCGGACCCTCGGTTTTTAAGGGAGGGTCGGACAGCTTAAGACCCTAGGGTCGACGGGATCATCGACCCTCCCATCGACCCTCGGTTTCGACGAAAAACCGAAATTAGGAAATTTCCTAATTTTTGGTTGGGATTCTTTCCAAATCTCAATGGGATTATTATAGGACATTCCTAGTCTATTTAAAGGACGTCCCTAAGCCACATTCACTCCTTTCACAACCCTAATTGAATTGAGAGAAAGAGAGAAGAAGGAAAAGAGGAAGAAAGGAGGCTAGGAAGAAGGTTTGGCAAAAAGGAGAGGAAATTGCAGAGGAAAGTAATCTTCCCAGGTATGGATACTAATTCCATGAGTTTCTACAGACCTTAGGTTAGATATGATTGAGTGTAGGATTTCGGAGAAACCCAAACCATCCATCCATGGTTAGGTTTTCATGGAAAACCATGGGAGGATGCACGAAAGCTATCTAGATGAATCATACATGGTTCTAGACCATGGAATGAATGTTGAGTGAATGTAGGAAGCAAGCCATAGGACCCCAAACACGAAGAATGGATTAAAAAGTGGAAATTGGACCAGAGTGCACCGAGGGTCGATAGACCATCCGACCCTAGGTGTTTCTGACCATCGACCCTCAGCATTCGGGAAGTTCGAGAATCTTTGGGAGGGTCGATAGACCCATCGACCCTAGCATCGACCCTAGCATCGACCCTCAGTTGACAGAATGGTTTTTAAATTCTGAATTAATTCTAATTAAATTCTATCGACTTTGTTAGGTTTGCTAGCAATATAGTACCGTTATTAAGTGAATCGAAAGCTTGGAAAATATCTATTAGCAAGCTAAGGTGAGGAACCTTAACCCCAAACTAAATTGGTTAATAATAAACTGTTTTTCTTTTCTTGAGTCCTATGCCATGTTTGATTCTATGCGAATATGATTGTAATGTGCATACAAAGATGCCATCCAATATTTCTATTACTTGTTTATGCATATTTACTTTATTGTTTATAACATGATGATGATGATGATGATAGGAATAGGCATGTGCTTGTATGTGTGTGGTTGGTGTGCTTGATGCGAGAGAGTATCATGGGAGGTGTGATGAGAACGTCAATAAACGTTAACCTTTGGCGGGTCTCGGCACTTTAGCTCTATCTCTAACTCAAGTCTTGTGCATTGGCATCGTCGTATCGCCATTACCTTAGCGGAACTATTATGTCGTAGAGTATCGGGGGAGGTGGTCTCGGTCCTTGTAGTCTCGACTCTACCGGGGGCCTAAGCTCTATCTCAATGGATGTTCCGAGGGATGCTTTGGGGTGAGGCCTTGGATACACTTGTTTGGCATTAGAATTGGTTAGTAGCGAGCCCGGTTTGCAAGCCCTCGCTAACAGGGCTTACGTGTTGGTATAGCATTATATAGCAATAAACGTTAACCTTTGTTGTATAATGTTATGGTAGGGTGGATGGGGACGACGATAAACGTTAACCTTCGGGCGGGCTTCCACACCCTGTGTATAGAGGCGGTATCAATAAACGTTAACCTTTGATCACCCAACCTTTCTATTGCACATTGCAAACTATAAACCAAGACCAAAGATATGAATTGACTTTTTGCATGCATATGTAATGTTGCATTGTTTTGGCTACTCACTGAGCCGTGTTGTGTGCTCACCCCTCGACGTCGAATATTTTTAGTTGATGATGCAGGTTATACCGTGGAAGATTATATGAATGCGTCGACGTATGGAAACGTTGCAGCTATGGACGTTGGAGCTGAAGACGATACACACGATCTCTCTTGCGAGTGCAACTCGTGTGTATTCGATTAGATATTTTTTTTGTAGTTTTCTTGTCTGGATTTATAAGACATGTATTGGTATTTATATATTTATGTCTTAGTTAAACACAGAATAATTTGATATTATTTATGGGTATCATTCTAGTACTCAGTTCATATTATTTATAAATTTTCCACTATTGTGTATTACTCTGATTATGATTGTGGATGCGTGTAAAGTTTGGATAACGCGGGGATAGCCTATTAGAGATCCTGGTTGAGCCGTTGTTTGTTTAGTGGTTCATCACACCATTCCGAACGGTGTGGAATTGGGGTGTGACATGAAGAATGGACTGTAGGAGGAAAAATTGACTAAACCCACAAGGGGTTGCACGGGGGTCGATGGCCAATCGACCCTACCAGACCCTGATAATCGACCCCCAGTGTTCGGGAAGTCCAGACTGTGGGTGGTCGCACCCAGGGTCGATGGAACCTCTGACCCTAGCATCGACCCCCAGTTAACAGCATGCTTTATAAAGTCTGAATTAATTCTAATTAAATTCTATCGACTTGGTTAGGTCTTCTAGTGATATAACATCGATATATAGTTGATTCTTAAAGCTTAAAAGAGGACCTATGATCAAGTAAAGGTAAGGGAACAAGACCTAAACTAATTGGCTATTAATAAACTGTTTTTATTTCTTGAATCCAATACCATGACTGATTCTATGGGTGTATGCTTGTATGTGCATTCAATATGTCAGGAGGAGGAGGAGGAGGAGGAGGAGGAGGAGGGGGGGGGGGAGGAGAATGGAGTTCGAAGTAGATTGAAGACCTGACTTACATGACTTGCAGGTTTCTATGTATTGATGTTTTGCTAAGGAACAAGATGATATAGCAAGCCATATTTCTTAATTCAAAAGGCTCCAAAAGCTTTTGAATAAAGGGGAAAAAATTTTTTTGACAGTTCAATAAACTCAGAAAAAACCAATTTACATGCTTGAGAGACTTTTTTTGAAGGCAACGTGTTAAGGAACAGTAAAGAACAATGGATCCACCTTCAATAGATAAAAATCTCGAGATTGGAAACGACAAAAAATAATTTGCAAAAGAAACTAAAGTTGGTCCGGAGATCGAGGATTTTTTGTTCACATCTTCGGTGATGGTAAGTCCAAATCTAATGTAGCGTTTTTTCGGTGTCCGATCCGTAATCATGTTCATCTCTAGTAACGGTAAGTCCTGAAACTTGATCTGTAATCATGTTCATTCTCTGAATCATCCACATTAAATGGCAAATCTCATCAATTCTCTGTCTCTCCTTTTGTGTAAACCTTGGAATCGTGTTCATTTTTTATATCGTCTTGCTCTTACAGTTTGGAGATGGTGAATGCTACAAAAGGTTGTACCCATCTAGATTTTGTTTACGCCTCAGGCTCCGTTTGATTTTCCTCATGATTTCTAGTAGTTCTAGTAGTATTCTGAACAAATTGAAAATGAAAAGTGATTGAGAAAAAGTGTAAAAGAATTGGGTTTCAGTTTAGGAGAAGGGCCATGAATCGACGATTGACAAAGTTGGGATATCAATACGGTGAAGAAGAAGATGTGGGAATCGAAAAGGGTAAAATCATCTTTTAACTCGGCTCAAAGGGTAGTATTGTCCATCAATGGTTCCATTTCAGCTGACATCAGCAACTAACGGGAATCTTTGGACGGAGTGGGCTTATTTGATTAATGGCGCAAAGATTTTGGGTGGTAGATAATGTTTTTGCAAACTTGTGGGTGGTAGATGATGTTAGCAATTCTTATTAGGGTGTATATGAAATTTTTTCCCTTTTTTCCCCATAATAATGTCTCTTGGGGTTTGTTCCACGTCCGAGTTGGGTAACTGTGGGTTATCCAATGAATCAACCTAACCCCAACTCAGGTTGTATTACACAGGGTAGCGCCAAGCAACCCAGACCCAGATCCTCTTGTAGTTATGTATATCCTACCATGTTAATAATTAGAATAGTTAGCTTTATATGTAGAGAGAGTGTGTGTTTCAAAAGGTAGAAAAGGGAATCATTGGGCCATCACCGGATCCTATATGTACAATGATGGCAGGATCGTCCCACTGGTGGCGAAACCAATTGAAGAACAATATGCAATAACAAGGAATAAATGTACGCTTACCTTAAACCTTGTTGTCACAAGGTCTCTATGCAATCTTATATATATCTCTTTGACGATCAATTTGTCTCTTTTGGAGGTTCCTGTGAACCTTCCCATAAAACTCCTTGTTGTCAGTCAAGGTTTTCAATAAAACCTTTCTTAGAGAGATTCTCTAATGGATAAGAGACTCCTCTTGTTATCTCTCGCAAAACTCTCTTTGTTGATAAAAGATAAATCAGAACTCTTTTGATATTATCCCAACTTCTAGGTGGTGATCATAACCACCTAGATTTTCACTCATCCACCAACTTTAACAAAGATGTAAAGCTTAGGGAGAGGTGTTGGGTCCCATAGTCTACATAGGATGAACATAATCCCAAGAGATCCATCTATATGACATTGGTTGGTGCATTTATACGGGAACCATTTTTATCAAACTTCTTTATTTATCATTTGGAATTAGATCATCAAATATCTTGTTTGGGGTTGTGACCAATAGAAGTGGAAGACGAGTCAAACGATAGATACCCCATTAGATGATTGTATAAGGAAGATGGTAGGTTATAGAAAAGAATGGAAAAGAATGAAAAATTCAACGAAATTTTTGACTAGATCTGGGATCCAATTTTGGATTCGGTATGGATAAAAGATCTTCCTATGTTATACTATTCAATATTCAATTCTTGACGATGAATCGATTTGATAGCTTAGATATTGTTATTCATGATATTGATTCGATTCAATATCATCGGGATGCAATTCATCCCATTGAATTTACAGGAGAAAGATTTATCATCTCTATGGGATTAGATCCCGAGTTATTGCGAAGTGTATCCATGGGTGGTTATATCCATGGAACAAAATTTTTATAGGATTTGGTATTTCATAGTCATTGGTCCGATTCACAATTTCTATCCCTCAGGAGTATAAATAATTAATCTCTCTACGTAAGGTATAAATTTGAAAGTTTGGTTATATTACAGAGGGAATTGGATCCCCATATTTCTGGGTCCCTGGGGACAAATATTTATGGAATAGCAAGAAGGCACTGAAATCGTAAGAAATGAAACCACAATATATAGAAGGCATATTTGGTATTGAGGGAAAGAGGATGGAGGTTTTTGTGCAATCTTACGGACACCAAGTGCCATTGCCAATGGCTATTTACATCGAAACAATGTCATAAAAATATTTCCCTTAATTAAGTGGACAAATAAGAGATGAATAATATGCATTAGGGACATAATGCCGACAATTCGGTTGCCTAGTTTGACCTCTCAAAATCTTTCACATACAATTTCTTTTTTCTTTGTGCCTACCACTTTTTCTGCCCTGGCAACAAGCAGCCTTGGGGCTTACTGCAGTTTTTCCATTGCATGCATGTTGAGGTTGGAGGATGGGCTTCAGGGGCATCACCACATTTTTTGTTGGTCCTTCTATGTCTCCAGGTTCTTACTTTTTACAGCCATAGAGTGGAAGCAATATTTATGGAATAGCATCTCATCACTATATCCAGAAATTCTGGTGTTGGAAAGCCAACTCAAAATAATATAAGCCTCCTGTCAAGACTTTGTAAGTATAGTATTGTTACAGTTGGAAATCGTCCCGTCGACTAGTGATCTGGATAACCTGCCATCACAGAGATGAGACAAACGAATTGGGTGACTAAACCTCAGGTACACTCCGATGCCTAAGTCAGATTCCCACAGTAAACAGTTAAGAGACAGTAGGAGGCTATCTCTAATTTAGAAGGAGGGGAACGTAGAAGAGTCTAAGCATAAGAGAGAGAAAGAATGAGTGAGTAAATAGTGGGCGGGCTTACCTTAGGGGTTTGCCTTTTACTTATAAAGATAAGCATAAACCATGGAGGTACCAGGACTCTAGGAGGTAGTTCGCCAATAGGACTGCCAGGTGTCGTACTATGGGACACCCAAGTCATAGACTCCGAGTAGGAGTAAGAGACTATAGCCAAGAAAGCTAGGTCGATAAATAATAAGGGTGACAGGTGTCACCATTCGGCTGGTCACCGAGCCACGATAGGCGGAGACATCTTCTAGTAGGAGAAGGACTCCTGTCGCATGGTTGAGTTGCCTCGGAACTCTACCCTCCGAGCGAGCAACGTGTCCCAATGGGAAAGAGACTCTGATTATGTGATCAAGTCACTATAGGACTCTAACATTTAACCCAGGGACATAACCAAGTGGGATCATGCCTTTGAATGTCCCAGCCGAGTACGATAGTGATACGTCTAGTCGGACTATGTTGCCTTTAGGCGCCACGTGTGAGATTTTTACATGGTGATGTTTTTTCCCCCTAATAGTTGCCCATTGAGCTGTCAGATGCGCAGGACACTATAGTGCAAACAACGTCTGGTCGGCCTCGCCGAACTAATCAGTTGCCCCTTGTGCTTGCGGATACTAGCATTCGGAGGTGCAAAAGAGCATTAGTCGACAGTGATGCCACTCGAAAGGCTGACCACTTAGTGTCGAAAGATGTTAGCGGTGCCAGCTGTAGACAGAGATGCATGCACGATGTCATAAAGTTGGAAAATTGAACCGTTTCCATATAACCGTTGGAGAAGGTAGGCGGTCACCTCAGAAAGGCACACCCACTAAGCCATGATCGAGATGCCATCTTTACTCAGAGCGCGTGCCTGGAGTGAGATCCAGAAACTCTCTCGAGAAGTGCCCTACGTCTGCATAACTGACCATCATGACAACCAGGGCCATAATGACACTCTGAACCGTCGAACCGCATTCGTCAATTCACATTAATGGCGTTCACTGTCATCCTATAGGAAATTGCCGCTTGTCCCATGTCTCTTCACCTGCCCAGAGGCATGGGAGTTCTACAAATACCTCATTCCAAGCCTCATTCTGAATTTTACTTCTTGTGTGAGTTGCTGTCTATCTGCGTAGTCGGAGGCTCATCTCGCTTTTCTTCTTCAAGCTTTGTCCCATTTCTAAGATTCCTCCATTCCCACCAGTAAGTTTCTATTCCTTTTCCCCTTATTTCCTCTTTCCTCTTTCCATGTTTCCTCTTTCCTTTTCCTTTTGGTTTATGCTTTGGGACTATTCCTCGAGGGATAGCATCGATCCATTGGTAAGAGAGGGAGGGATTAGTATGAAAAAGTGGATCATGGCTCAGTATAGGTGTCACACCCCAATTCCGGCTGAATCAGAAGTGTGAGTAAACCGTCACTGAACCAACGGTTCACACCAGGATCTCAATAAGACCGTGTCCACTCATACAAATCATTGCACACAACCATAATCAGAATATAATAAAATACAACGGAAGTCTTAAATTAAATGAACTGAATTCGCTATTGATAATTTAAATAAAATATCCAGTTATTTTTCACACCAAAATGTAAATAAATGTCCTTACATCAATTTGTAAATCCAACTGAAAATAAATAAATAAACTAAACAAATCCTAGAGGTACACGCAGAAAGGGCACTCGCATGAAGCGTCATGCTCGTCCTCTCTTGCTTGCACTTCTAAAGCAGCAACACCTCTATACGCTGGAGCATCCATATAGTCCTCCACAGTATAACCTGCATCAACATCTAAAAATAATGTGTACATAAGGGTGAGCTCACAACTTAGCTCAGTAAGACAATCAGACAATGCAACAAATATATGCATGAGTAACATTCACATTATGGTCTGGTTTTAAGTTTGCAATGTGCTATAGAAAGGATTGGCGACCACCGCACCTCTATACACGAGTGTGTGAAGCCGCCTAATGGATCAAACACCACTGTTGTCCCACATGCACCCACCATGGAATAGAGATAGAGCTAAAGTGTCCAGATCAAACACCGCCAACACTTCCCTTGATACCCTACCCATACCAACACGTAAGCCCCTATTAGCATGCTTGGTACGGGTAGGGTATTAGGGGGAGGACGTGACATTATGGTCTATGGCCTGGCCACCAGACTCGAGCCCTCTCTCTATGTCATAGGGAGCTGTGTTGGGATAGGGCCTTGATACTATGATGACATGTATGATTGGTTAGTGATGAACCCACTTGCAAGCCCTCACCAATAGGGGTGTAGGTATTGGTACGATAAAGGATAACAGGGGGAGGACGTGGGATGGAGGCGTAGCTTACCCACCAGACTCTAGCTCTATCTCTAAATTTGAGTGAGTGATGTGGGCGTGCTCCCACTCTTGTGCATAGAGCTATGGTGGTTGCCAAACCTTACCATAATACTGTGCAAGTATACCAGACCAAATGTAAATGTTACTCATACATATTTCTTATTGCATTGTTTGATTTTCTTACTGAGCTAAGTTATGAGCTCATCCTTGTATATAAACATGTTTTAGATGTTGATATAAGTTACACTATGGAGGGTTACGTGGATGCTCCAGTGTTCGGTGGTGTTGCTGCCCTAGATGTGCAAGCAGGGGAGGACGAGCATGATGCCTCATGCGAGTGCCCTCATTGCGAGTACCTTTAAGATGTTTTTGGTTTAGTTTATTTATTTCCAGTTTTGATTTATAAGACAGTGTAAAGATATTATTTACGTTTTGGTATTTGGAGATAATTTGTTAACTATATTTTACAATGTAGGACTCAGTTTATTTATATTAAGATTTTCACTGTATTTATTATATTCTAATTATGGTTAGTGCAATGATTGTATAAGTAGACACGGTCTTATTGAGATCCTGGTGTAAACCATTGTTTTAGTGGCGGTTCACTCACATTTCTGGTTCAGCTGGAATTGGGGTGTGACATCCTGTAGAGACCACTGTTGTCCTGGTCCCCAGTTAGACCCAGGACTATCCAACTGGTGATGTCTTTGCTGCCTCGACTGTGGACCCTTTGGCCCCCAAAGATCCTCCGCATATCGATGCCTGAAGACCTTATTCTTTTTTTGTACTTGCCCTTAGTGGGCTCTTCTCCTTGGCCTTATGCGGGCGTATAAAAACTTAAGTATATTTATGAAGTGTTCCTCTTAGGTTTTTACTGCTTGTGTTTGCTTCTTTCTTGCTTAAATGTGTACACCCCCTATGATACCCTTGAAGTGTAATCAGGCTAGCCATCTGGGAGGCCGAGTGCACTTATAGATTTTTGCTAAATTTGTTAAGTGTTCTGAACTTGTAGATTTAAGTATGGTTTACATGCTACTCAGATCTGCTTGTGGATCCGAGTAGGCAGGTTCAAGTATGGTCTGCATACTACTCAAACCTGCTTGTGGATTTAAGTAGACAGATTCAAGTATGGTCTGCGTGCTACTCAGACCTGCTTGTGGATTTGAGTAAGTAGACTGGGCAGAATGGAACAGTGAGGATAGACTGCGAGCTGTGTAAGTATTGGGACACAAAGAAAATACTATTTGCATTAAAACTTATACTGAGCGAGTGCCCCTAGCAGGCCTGACTTATGACTGAAAGCTACATACTTTGAAAGGAAAGTTTGTCGGTTGACTCTATTGAAATAAGACCTATTTAAACTAAAGACTAAGTAAAGAACGGTAAACTGGACCAGTGCAAAAGGAGGCTTACTGGTAGTACTTGCGTAGGTTTGTTGCGTACCAAGTATGAGGTATTTCTTCGCCGGCTAGGGTAGCTAGGGTGTACGATCTAGGCCAGCCTGTCTTAATGACTCTGTAAGGCCCTTCCCAGTTCTTGATCATCTTTCCAGGATTAGTCGGCTCTGAGACTATAGTTTTCCTGAGGACCAAATCTCTGACCCTAAACATATTCTACTGTACTATTTTGTCGTAGTGCCTAGCCGTGCCCTGTTGGTACTCAGTCATTCTGAATGCTACTAACTCTTGGATGTCTTTTAAGTTGTCCAAGTTGGATTGCAAGTCATAAGAGTTTGTTTCTTACTAAAGTTAAGGATTCTGTAAGTGCGGTGGAACACCTCTACGGGACGACCGCCTTTGTGCCAAAGGTAAGCATGAAAGGAGTTTTCCCTGTCGGAGTTCTGCTTGTGGTCTTGTAGGACTAGATGATGCTTAGCAACTCGTCTACCTACTTTTCCTTCTCATCAGGCACTCTCTTCTTAAGACCTGCTAGTATGGTTTTATTTATTGCTTCCATCTGCCTGCTAGTCTATGGGTGGTCGACTGACCCAAATCAATGTTTGATTCAGAATTCATCGTAGAACTCTACGAACGATGTGTCAATAAATTATGTACCAGCGTCTGTGATGAGAATCTTGGGCACGCCAAACCTATAGATCACCGAGTGTCAGAAGAACTGCTCTACCTTGGATGAGTCTATCTTTGTTATTGCCTTGATATTGATCCACTTGGTGAAGTAGTCGATGGCTACTATGACATACTTCCGCTGGTATGTTGCTCTAGGGAAGGGAATCATGATGTCCATCCCCCCATATGGCAAAGGGGAGAGGACTAGTGACAGGTTGTAGAGGAATAGTAGGAGCATGGGGTACGGGTGCATAAAATTGGCACTATTTGAACTTACATACCAGTTCAATGTAGTCGTCGTTCACCCCTGGCCAATGGTAGCCCTATCGGAGGATTTTCTAAAATAGTGATCGGCCGCCCTGATGTCGACCTCAGATGCCTTCATGGACCTCTTTCATCACTTGCTTGGCTTCTTCAAACCTGAGACATTGAAGCCATGGCCTAGTGTAGGATCATCCATACAGTACATCCTGGTGAATGGTGTACTGTCGTGACTTGGCTTGGATGCGCCGGCCTCTTTTTTGTCTTTTAGGAGTGTGCCCATTAGAAGGTAGTTGTAGATGGATTCATACCAGCTAGGGGCTACGTTGATCGGCGCTACTTCTTCTATAGTGATGCTTGCATGCTCCTATAGCTCAACATACACCGTAATGTCCATCTCAGAGATGTCTACTAGGGACACCCTAGACAGCTCGTCTGCTTTAGTGTTATCTTCTCAGCCCATATATTGTAGTTCAACACTCTAGAAGGTATGGCTAACTTCACCTTCTCTAGGTACTTCTACATCCTTGGCCTCTTAGCTTCATAGTCGCCTTGCACCTGGCGGACTACGAGTTGCGAGTCGTTATGGACTATGAGCTGTTTGACCATCATACCCTTGGCCAATCGGGGCTAGCCAATAATGCTTCGTACTCAGCCCCATTATTTGTTGTGCTGAATCCAAATCTGATGGTCAACCTGACTCTGAACTTCTCTGGACTGGTTAGTATCACACTTGCACCTGATTTCCTGTCCATAGAAGACCCATCAACTTGTAAAACCCACGACGCTTCGGCTGGTGTAGGCTTCTTTTCTTGCTCTGGCATCACTATTTCTCCCTCTGGCAAGGTGCTTTCCACTATGAAATCCGTTAGAGCTTGTGCTTTGATTTGGTTTGGCGTACGTATTTAAGTTTGAACTTGTCGAGTTCCACAGCCTAGTTTATCATCCTGCTAGAGGCATCTGGCTTTGATGCTTCTTCAGAGGTGTATTTGTAAGTACAGATATAGGGTATACCTAGAAGTATTGGAGCTTCCACGCTATAGTGACTAGGGCTAGTGCCAGCTTTTCGACTGGTTTGTATCGAGTCTCTACGTTCAAGAGCACCTTGCTGACATAGTATATGGGGCGCTGGAGTTTATTTTCTTCCTTTAGTAGGACTGCACTTACCGCTAGGTCTGATACCCCTAGGTACATTTGCAACTCATCATCAAGATTAGGCTTTACCATTAGTGGGAGTGAGGCCAAATAGGCCTTGAGGTCCTCGAAAGCCTTTTGACACTTGTCTATTCACTAAAACTTCCCTGCTCCTTTCAACGTCTTGAAAAAGGGCAAACACTATTCGGCCAACTTGGACATGAACCATCCGAGTGCAGTTATCCGACTGTTCAACTCTTGAACTTGCTTCGGCTTGGTTAGCGCAGTCATGTTGAGTATGGTTGTTATCTTTGAGGGGTTGGCCTCTATGCCCCATTGTAATACCATGAAGCCTAGGAACTTGCCTGATGCTACCCCAAAAGTGTACTTTATTGGATTCAGCCTTATGCTGTGCTTTGAGAGGACTTGGAAGGCTTCGTCCAGGTGGGCTAGGTGCTGGTCGGCCTTCTTGCTTTTCACCAGGAAGTCGTCGACATACACCTCCATGTTGCGGCTGATTTGATTTCTGCAGACTTTATTCACCAACCTCTGAAAGGTGGCTCCTGTGTTTTTTAGGCCAAAAGGAATGACCACATAGCAAAAAAGTCCCTGGTTAGTGATGAAAGAGGTGCATTTTTTATCAGGCTTGTACATCTTTATCTGATTGTATCCTGAGTAAGCATCTAAAAAGCTCAGCTTGTCACACCCCAATTCTGGATGAATCAGAAGTGTGAATGAATCATCTCTAAACCGTTGGTTCAAGACAGGATCTCGTAAGACCATGCCAACAATCAAATCATATACATCCAAAACATAATCAGAGATAATAAATAATAAGCGAAAATCTTTATTAATGAACTAAGTGTTTAATGTGGTAGATAAATACTTAACCAGTTATCACAAGAAACCAAAACATAAATATAACAAACTATTACAAATCCCATAAATCAATAGAAAAATAAAGACACTAAGAATAAACACGATGGAAACTCTTGCATGATGAGTCATGCTCATCCTCTGTAGCTTGCTCATCCATAACCGCTACATGTCCATACGCAGACGCATCGATATAATCTTCGATGGTATTACCTACATCATTAGAAACTAAAAAGAAAATGGTACCGTGGGGGGTTGGGAGAAAATAAGATGGAGTTAAATCTGGCCGTTGATAAGGGATCAGTAAGGTGTACTTAAGATATACACGTAGAGCGATTCTGAACCATTGGATTGATCTTGAGGATGGAGTAACAGATGGGTAACACGTGGCAATTACCTCATGGGGCACCCATCTTAGTTGGTATGATTGGATCCCGCCTACAATGTTGACTCTTTGAAAAGAAAATCTATTCGACCTCCTTGGAGTGCATTAATAAGGACAAGACAAGTTCAAATGAAGGAGGTGAGTAATTAATGTGTAGTCATTAATTCTCATTAATACCAACAACAACCATAAATGAATTATGGATAGATGGGACTGATAGCTCGACCAAGGATAAGGTATATCATTACAAAGGACGCACAATTTGCTCGAAGAGAGAGAAATGAGGGTCGATGAGGTCAAGAAGCAGCAGATGTGGACAGGTTATAGGTAAAAAAAAGGTGGAGGCAGACCGAAAAAAAGGGATGGGACATATATGCACCGCTCTTAAGGGGTCGTAGCCACCCTATCTTAGTCTGCCCCCTATATTTGGTGATGGAGATGGTGGTAGGAAGAGGAGAAGCTTGTTCGAGAAGTTTCTCCATTGTCCTATAAAAGGATGAAGATTATTTGTTGCAAAGGACCGAGTTTTTATCTACCTTGAGGTGCTGTTACTATAGGCAATTTGATCCATTATTTCCTACCCCACTGTATACTGTTCATCTTCTCCACCGGAAGAGATAAATACTTGTAGGACTCTTGTACCTCAGGGACCCTGCTCTTTAAGAAACTCCAGTGTTTCACTTAGAGTTCCATTCTACTTATCCTGGAAGCCTACTGACTTTGGCTTCGGAGTGGTCCTGGGGTAAAACCCACCCACCTCATTGCTTGTTTGTGTCCTATAGCTACGTGGCATCATTTTGAGAACTGAACAGAATCCAGCGACAACATGGGGTGAGCTCACAACTTGGCTGAGTGAAAAAACAAAACAATACAATAAACATATGCATGTGGTCAAATTCATATCTTTGGGTCTGGTATAAATTTATAATGTGCTATGGTAAGGATAGTAGGCCACTGTACCTCCATGCACGAGAGTGTGAGCATGCCCAACGGATCACACACCGTTGTCGTCCCACATCACTCACTACGGAATAGAGATAAAGCTAGAGATCCTAGATCACACACCGCTAGAACTCTCCCTGATACCCTACCCCATACCAGAACATATACCCCTACTGGTGAGGGCTTGTAAACTAGGTTCGTGACTAACCAATCTTAGATGTCATCAAAGGTTTGTATCCAAGGCCTTACCCCAGCATCTCTCAATACGCCCATAGAGATAGCTAGAGTCAGCCGGCAGAGCTAATAGCCACACACTACGATCACCCCTCTGATACCCTACGATGTATTAGTTCGGCTAAGGTAACAGCGATATGATGATGTCAATATGAGGAATGGTTCGATCTTACAATCTCTCCCCATTTAACACATTAACCACATATAAACACATGCCTATTCCTATCATCATCATCATCGTAATAGTATAAAGAACAAAGAATTAAATATCCATGAACAGGAATAACAGTTATTGGATGACATGTGAGATGCACAATCAATCATACAAAGCATGGTATCATTCATAATAGTAGAAAGTGAAAGAAAATGTTAGCTTGTTATTAGCCTATTAGTTTAGGTCTTGTTCCTTTACCTATAAATGATGTTTGTTCCTCTTTCAGGCTTTGAAAATTACCTTAAACTAGTTGAAAACCTAAACAATTTATACATTTAGATTATGGTTTGATTTTATCAAGTTACAATAGTTGAAAACCTTGTCTGGTCTCCAAAATATGTTTCTAGTCAATGATTGGTCGATAAAGTGGTTAACTCAATGGTCTCTGTTATATATCGACTAGACATTATGTGGTCAACTTTGTGATCATGCATCATGCGACCACTGATGCGACCACAAAACCCTAGGACACTTCCTAAATGTTTGTGGTTAACTCACTGGTCACAACATAGTCGACCAGTGAAGCGACCACACAACCTTCTGGTTATGTTTGTCTTTCATTCCAAACTTCCTCTAAGTCAACTCCTTAGTTCAACAAGGGGGGTTTATCCTATGGTCATTCTATGGCCATTATACTCCGTTCAATTCATTCCATCTCATCTTAACAATTGTAATATCACTACGGATTCAATATTCATAATATTTAGGTTTAAAACATGGAATCAGATCTAATCATCCTTGTAGCAAGGTCTCCAATCCACAATCCTATTGTAACCTATCCTTCTACAGAGTCAAGGTACTTACCGTATCATCGCTGTGGTAGGTTGAAGTTCCAATGACAATTCCTCTGTCTGCAATTCCCTTTCTCTTTTCTTAAAGCTTTCTTTTTCTCCAAGTCTTCTTCTCCTTCTTCTCCTTTCTTTCTCTTAGTTCTAGGGTTTAAGATTGATTAAAAGAGTGAGAGAGAGTATAAGGACATCCTTTGTATAGAGAGAAAACCACCATATAGAGTCCTCTCTAAATCAGGAGAGGGACCTCTTCAAATTAGCAAACTTTCCTAAACATAGAGTTGAATCTAGGATTGACCAGTCATGTAAGACCCCCACTCCATGAACCCGATCTAAACCTTTCATTCATGTCGTAACAGGTCTTCCAATCATCACCGGGCCAGACGGGACGAGCTGATGACAACCAGGTATGAAAACGGACCAGAATTAGGAATGATATTTTCATACCAGTCGATGGTACTGGTCTATGGTACCGGTCAACTGGTATAGCCTGCGCAGTAGACCACTGAGATCCCAAAACGGATCTCTGCGGGTTCCACTTTCTGAATTCTGAACCGAAGGACTTTCATAATGTTAGGAGGCTTCCTAAACTCAACCCTAGCCTATATAAGGACTCCTACTCCTAAAATCCTTTTCATTGATCCTCACAAACCTTAGAGAGGAGAAAGAGATTGAAGAAGGAGAAGAAGCTTAGGAAGGAGAGGGAAGAGCCGCCATTTCCGTTGGACGAAGAACACTCTACCGCGAACCAACAGTAAGTGCTTAAACCATCCTCTACGTTAAGCGTTCTAGAATGGTTAGTCATGATTGGATCAATACCATGTAAGGCGAGGTATTGATCTAAACCATATTTTTGCCGTCAAACCCTAATCTAGTTGGTAAACCCTAGATTCAAGTTCTAGGTTGAAGATCATCGAAACTAGGACTTGAATGGAGTTGGAAACAACTCTAACTCATTGCTTAGACCTAGAATGTATAAGGTGAAACCCTAGAATCAATAGGGGTTGACCGACGAAAGGTGAGAATCAGATGTATGGTCTTCTGGAGACATACTGGTCGACCATACCGGTCGCACCCTATGCGACCGGTACCTATGACCGGTATCTCCCAGAGGCTGGTCTGTGGGGACCGGTCGACCATACTGGTCGCATCTTTCCCCACAGTAGCGCGGCTGGTACCTGCGACCGATATCCACGATCGGTCTGCTCTGTGAGAAGTGTTTTGACCTTGTTGGTTTTCCGACCAACGTAAACCCTAAGAAAAACTATTCTAACTCAACCCTAACATCGTGTAGGACCTTGTGATAGCAAGTTTGGATTCTGTGACGCGGAGCAAGCTATCAAACAAGCATCAGGTAAGGGAATCAGACCTAAACCCTAATAATTTAATTACAGTAAAACGTTGTTAATAATTATGATTCTATGGACTGATGTTTGTGCATACTCGCATGTCATCTTTACTTTCAGTTATTATTATTGTTCATCCATACTCGCTATGCTAGGATATGATTGTTAGGCATGTGATTGTTTTTGTTGGTATGTTGAATGGGAAGGGCCTGGGGTCTGGGATCATTCCACACACTAGCACCTTTTCGTATCGTTCTGTCTTAGCATGCTTGGTGTGAGTAGGGTATCAGGGGGAGAAAGTGACATTGTGGTCTCCGACCTGGCTACTAGACCCTAGCTCTATCTCTATGCCATAGGGAGCTGTGCTGGGATAGGGCCTACTGTGATGACATATAGGATTAGTTAGTTGCGAGCCCAGTTTACAAGCCCTCGCCAATAGGGGCTTATGTGTTGGTATGGGTAGGGTATCAAGGAAAATGTTGGCGGTATTTGATCCGGACGCTTTAGCTCTATCTCTATTCCATGGTTGGTGCATGTGGGACGACACTAGTGTTTGATCTATTGGGCGGCTTCACACACTCGTGTATAGAGGTACGATGGCCGTCAATCCTTTCTATAGCACATTGCAAACTTAAAACTAGACCATAATGTGAATGTTACTCATGCATATGTTTTTGCATTGTCTGATTGTCTTACTGAGCTAAGTTGTGAGGTCACCCTTGTGTACACACTATTTTTTAGATGTTGATGTAGGTTATACTGTGGAGGATTATATGGATGCTCCTACATATGGAGGTGTTGCTGCTTTAGAAGTGCAAGTAAGAGAGGACGAGCATGACGCTTCATGCGAATGCCCTTTCTACGTGTACCTCTAGGATTTGTTTAGTTTATTTATTTATTTTCTATTGGATTCACAAATTGATGTAAGGATATTTATTTACATTTTGGTGTGGAGAATAACTAGATATTTTATTTAAATTATCAATAGCGAAGACTTCCGTTGTATTTTATTATATTTTGATTATGGTTATGTGCAATGGTTTGTATGAGTGGACATGGTCTTATTGAGATCTTGGTGTAAACCATTGGTTCGGTGACGGTTCACTCACACTTCTGGTTCAACCGGAATTGAGGTGTGACAACTTGGTATCAGAGCTCTTAGGCTCTGTCCAACAGACCATATTTGCACTTAACTGAGTCGATGAACTGAGATAGGAAGAATTTAAAAGTCTTAATAAAAACATACCCTAAGCACTTGTTTGATGCCTGAGACTAAATACGAAAGAGCATAATATACTATACTAAATGTGGAATTAATAAACAGTCATGCTCTAGTGAGGAAACCTTAGTGATAAGCAGAATGATCATGAATTACCATAACAAGTAAAAATAAAATTTTATAAACATAAAATATCTAAAGTGTATCAAGGGTTAATGGTGCTACAGGGTACAGTCTACAAGCCGGACGGTTACCCTGTTATATAAAAACCAAGCTGTGAGGGAGAGAAAATAAAAGATCTATCATGGGGATGGGGGCATAGGAGGAATAGGGTCAGTGATGTCATAGTCACGCTCATAAGTAAACCTGAGCTAGTGTACCTGCTCCTGCATGACTCTGAGGCTACGAAAAAGGCGCCCTAGGTCACAGCTCATCTCACGCTGGCATCCTGAATCTCCGTAAACATACCCATCATGGTATCGAGAGGAGGTTGGGATGGTCCCGATGTAGGTGTGGGCTATGGTGCCAGTGCTAGAATGTCCTCCATCTGATCATCATCACCATCATCATCCCCCGCCTCTTCTGTATGAGCCGCATTGGTTGCTGTTGCTGCTGCTGCCGCAGCTGCTACCCTCCTAAGCGGACTAGGACGAGCCTCTAACTCCTCATCACTGATGGGAAGATTGTCCATCCTCATCCGGACAATGGTGTCCCAGTCAATGTCTGAGGTCATAGTGTCCTCGACTGTAATCTCACCCCTCATGTCCACCTGTATGCGTCGTAGAAGAGTAGTGATAAGCCGACCACAAGGAAGGTTACTGATCTGATAGGGCAGAGTAGCCTGACGCATGGTCTGGATAATAATGTAAGGGAGACAGACCCACTCCCTAGTGCAGACGCAGTAAGTCAAGTACTGGGTGAGCTGAGACAACTCACTATAGTGACCTCTTTGAGGAACAATATCATGCTGGATGATGCGGCAATATACCCGAGGAACAGGTCTCAAGCTAGCAGCTTTCATGGGCGCTCCTGGGTTAAGGATCTGCTCTGAAACCTCCTGGCGCAGATCATTAGTAAGAAAGCCCTTCATCTTGGGGGCGCAGTACACCAAGTCACCATCATTTGGTATCCCCAAAAGATCAGCAAGCTGGTGAGTGTCAAAGGATATGGGAATGGCTTTGACAAAGCTGGTGATGCAGAGGTCCCTGCCACGCTGAAGTCGTTAACATTTCCCTCGACCTCCAGGTTCGCGTAGAAATGTTTGACTAGATTGGGGCGGATGGTTACAGTGTAAGTAATGACAGGTAACTACCCAAGATCACCGAAGGCTGCTTCAATGTCAATTCGTTGTAGCTGCTCCAAGTTTACACCTCGCCCAAACTCGATGTTCTTTTCTTCAAACTAAGGAAAATGGGCTTGCGCCGTTGCAGAACGAAACCATCGCTCATCAAAATGTGGAACCGGTGGGTGCGGAAGGTTCATGCCAGGACCGAATGCATGTTTACCAGCACTACGGCATTGAGACATGTTGAACTACAAAACAAAAACAAAATAATAAGAATTTGGTTAGAATTTTTAAAATTTTGGCAGCATAACGACAGTAATTGAAGCAAAAGCCTCGAACTCACCCAAAATTTGGGTAGGAGGACTTACGTAACAAATCAACATCTTATGGAAACCAAATAATCATCAAACAAGCAAGAAATTTAGCAATTACAAGAAAAAAATCGATTTTGACCAAAACCTAGGTCAAAAACCCAAAAAAAAATTGATTTTTTAGAAAAAATCATATGGTGGAACCTCAAATAGATTGAGGGCTTTTGCTCATAGAGGTCCCTAAACTCTTTCTAAGCCTAAGAAAAAGAGTTCCTACTGTTAGAATCTTCTAAACCAAGAAAAATCTAGTTTTTGGGCAAGAAACCATGAAGAAACGAAGGAATAAACTTACTTGGATATGATGTTCAAGGCCTTGATCGGAAGAAAATCGCTTCTAAGGTCACCGGTCAGACTGTAGCAACTCACCAAGATAGAGAGGAATCACCACTGGAGAGAAAGGAAAGAAGAAAAGTGAGAAAAATCTCACTTTTTGCGATTTTAAAGGCATTTTAGGGCATATCGGTCGACGGTTTTGCCCATACCAGTCAACCGGTACATACCAGGGTATGTCGACCAGTACCTCTCGGTCAGGAGGAATTCCTGACCGGTTGACTATACCAGTCGCACCATACCCTACAGGGCTGCGACCGGTACATCGATCGGTACTTTTCAGGAACTCCGAGAGGTTTGTCCGCCTGGACATACCGGTCGCACTACCATACACAGTGCCGCAACTGGTATGTTGCGACCGAACATGTATTCCAAGCTCAGAAATTTTGGAAATTTTTTTTAAAATTCCGATTTAAGTTTCCTTACGAGTTTCGCCTTGCACTTGTTAAAGACTAACACTATTATGACTATTCGATTGTACCTCATGTGTTATGTCTTCTTCTTAGATCCAAGCAGAAAAAACTAATCTGAGATGGTAGGCGGAAACGGTCATAGAGGCTCACGAAAGCACCACCACTCAAGGGTGTGTCAAGCTGATGACTATGTGGAAATAGGAACTGTAGATGAGCAAAACCTGAACCCGGAAGGTGGAGAAGGGCAGAGTCCCAGAGCACCAAAAAATTTGCCAAGACCTCCTCACACTAACTCTGAGACAATTGTGACAAATTTGGTTTATCAGATGGAAGCTTAGCAGAAAGCATTCCTGAATGAGATGCTGAAAATGTTCAGGCCACCAGGATATATCCCTACAGAAGGTACGCCTGAGTCTGGGGGAAATAACACCACACTGCCAATTGATGGTAGTACTGGGCCGATGGGCCAAGGACATAATATAAAACCACCACACCAATTTCTAGCTTCGTCTGCCTATCAAGGAATCTATCCGTACTCACCACCATGGTATGAAACAAATGCACAGGGGTAGAATGACCTAAGCCGAGCGGTGGATAGGTTTTTGAAGTTGAAACCCCCTACTTTTACAGGAAAACCCGGAAAACCACTATGGCCTCCACAGTGGGTTGCTGAGATAGAGAAGAACTTCCGTCTAATGACTTGCACGGAGGATGAGAAGGTGTTGTTTGCTACGCACATGCTCAAGGAAGATGCTAATGCCTGGTGGAATTCTACCCGGACATACTTGGAGACAAAGCACACTCAGATTAATTGGGAAATATTCAAGGGAGCTTTCTTTGATAAGTACTTTTTGAAGAGCTTTCGTGATCAAATGGAGAAGGAATTCTTAAACCTGCAACAATCCCAGTCAACTGTTGATGCTTACCAGCAGAGGTATGGAGAGCTATTTTTTTCACTCCGGCAATCATGCAAGAGGAAGAAACCAAGACCCGCAGGTTCACCATGGGATTACGAAGAAGTATCCGAGAGCACGTCTTGGGCTTGGAGAAGAAAGTGTATAACGAGGCTGTACAGATTTCTAGGGTAATTGAATCAAGCCAAAGTGACAGCTTCTTTGCTTAAAACAGGAGACTGAAGAGGTCTGCTACTGAGACTTCGGGTGGAGGGAACACTAGACCATTCCGCCCATACATGGCTTAGTCTGCTGTGGTGCCAGCAAGGAATACTACTGCACCACCATCGTCACAGTTAGCTGGACAAAACCCAAATGTCAAATGTTTCAACTATCTATAATTGGGTCATTATGCAAAGACCTGTACTCTACCTAAGAAGCAACTACCACAACAAGGAAAGATATTCGTAGTCACCACTGAGGAGGCAGTCGCATCACTTGATGTGGTTACTGGTATGATTACATCCCTTACTATTTGGCTTACTATTTTGTTGTGTGTGAGCATGTAGAACTAAGGGATAATTAAATTTTAGGAACTGTAAATATAGCTGGTGTACCCGCCAGAGTACTCTTTGACTCTGGGGCCACACACTCCTTTGTTTCTATGTCTTTTGGGAAGCGAATGGAGTTACCTATTAAGTATTTAACCCCAAGCTTGATAGTTCGCTCTCCGTTGGGAGTAGAAGTGGCATTGAATGAATGCTATGGGCCATGTACAGTTAGTATTGAGGGCTGAAAGCTAGAAGCAAATCTGGTTCAACTTGATATGGCAGACTTTGATGTCATCTTGGGAATGGATTGCCTAGGCCATCATTCAGCTAGCTTATTATGTGGCGAAAGAAAACTTGTGTTTAAAGATAAGAAGGGAAAAGAGTTTAGCTTCGCTGGAACCAAGTTACCTAGGAAGCGAAAGCTGATCCTCTCTGCCCTAAAAGCTAAGAGATGTTTAGGGAAGGGAGGAGTGGGGTACTTAGTGTCTGTGGTCGACACCACTACAGAGGTGCCAAAGATTGAAGATCTAGTTATGGTACAAGAGTTCCCAGATGTATTTCCAGAAGATTTACCAGGTCTACCTCCAGACAGGGCTACAGAGTTCGTGATAGACCTCATGTCAGGGTCGACGTCGGTGTCTAAGGCACCATACAGGATGGCCCCTATAGAATGAAAAGAGTTGAAGACCCAGTTACAAGAACTACTAGATAAGGAGAAAAGTTCATATGGACAGATAAGTGTGAGAAGTGCTTTCAAACTCTGAAGTCAAGACTAGTCTCTGCACTTATCTTGACCATCCCAGCACCAGGCTTGCTGTTTACCCTTTATACGGATGCCTCAGGGTTAGGTCTTGGATGTGTGTTGATGCAAGGAGAACAGGTGATTGCCTACGCATCAAGACAGTTGAAAGAGCATAAGAAGAACTATCCTACGCATGATCTGGAGTTAGCAGCAGTCATTCATGCAATCAAGACTTGGAGGCACTACCTTTATGGTAAAAAGTTTCAGATTAAGTCGGATCACAAGAGTTTAACTTACCTTTTTACTCAGAAGGACCTGAATATGAGACAGAGGAGATGGCTGTAGCTATTGAAAGATTATGATTATGACATCCAGTACCATCCGGGTAAGGCAAACGTTGTGGCTGATGCCTTAAGCAGAAAGTGGGCATTGAAACCTAAGGCAGGACCTAGTACAAACGCTGCACTGTGTGTTGCAGCCTCAGGCTCAATAGAGAATGATAAAGGGCATATATTAGAGACTGCAAGAGATTCAGTGGAACATGGCTTAATTCATAAGTTCACATTGATGTTCTCAGCTTTGAATATCTCATCGAATCTAATAGATGAGGTCAAAATAGTAATCCTACAGGATCCACACCTCAAGACTGTGCAAGAAGATCTAGATAAGGGTAAAAGCAACCTTGACTTTACCTTGGATTCAGACAAGGTACTCAGGTATCGTGGACGATTATGTATACTTGAGAGTGAGAACTCAAATATCAGAGATAAAGTTATGACAGAAGCTCATTATACCCCATATTCAATACATCCAGGAAGCACCAAGATGTACCATGATTTAAGAAGACTATATAGGTGGAGGGGTATGAAAGCACATGTAGCACAATTCGTATTCCAATGTCTGAATTACCAGCAAGTTAAAGCAGAAAGGTAGAGACCCACAGGTTTGCTACAACCACTACCAGAGCCAGCATGGAAGTAGGATTGTATCACAATGGATTTCGTCACTGGCCTACCCTTGACATCAAGGTCGGTGGATACAGTATGGGTTATAGTCGATCGAATTACCAAGACAGCTCGATTCATCACTATCAGACCTCAGTATACCATGGACAAGCTGGCCAAGCTAAATGTGGATAATATAGTCAGACTTCATGGCGTCCCAGAAAGTATAGTATCTGACAGAGATCCTCGTTTTACATCAAAGTTCTAGGAAGGATTACAGAAAGCCATGGGAACCAAGTTGAAGTTTAGTACAACTTTTCATCCTCAGACAGATGGGCAATCAGAAAGAACTATTCAAATCTTGGAGGATATGCTCCGAGCGTATGCCCTAGATTTCAAAGGAGCTTGGGACGAGAAGCTATCGCTTATCGAGTTTGTTTATAATAATAGTTACCAGGCTACGATCCAAATGGCTCCATATGAAGCACTCTATGGGAAGAAATATCGTACACCTCTGTTATGGAATGGGGTGGGAGAGAGAAGGATTGTAGGACCGGAGTTCGTTGAAGAAACTTGTCGAGTGATTGATTAATTAAGGAAAGAGTGAAGACAACTTAAGTTCGAAAAAAGTACTATGCAGATAACCGATGTCAAGATCTGGAGTTTGCAGTGGGTGACAAGGTATTCTTGAAGATATCACTTGTGCGAGGTCTGAAATGGTTTGGTAAGAAGGGAAAGCTATGCCCTAGGTATGTGGGACCATACAAGATTTTGACCAGACGTGGCAATGTGGCATATCAACTGGCTCTATCACCATCCATGTCAAGCGTTCATGATGTGTTCCATGTTTCTTTATTGAAGAAGTACGTCAGGGATCTATCACACATCTTGACAGTAGACCCACCAGACTTGACAGAGGACTTGACATTTGAAGTGGTACCTGGCAAGGATATCCATTATGTGAAAGTGCAATGGAAAAACCAAGATGTAGAAGAAATCTCTTGGGAGGAAGAGAACGCGATGCGAAAGGAATACCCTAACCTTTTTGACGACCGAGGTACGTTCAAATTTTGAGGCCGAAATTATTTTAAGGGTGGGGGAGTTTTGAAACCTACATGCAAATTTCGGGGACAAAATTTCTTTTAAGGGTGGGGGAGTTGTAAGACCCGCACTCCACGAACCCGATCTAAACCTTTCATTCATGTCGTAACAGGTCTTCCAATCATCACCGGGCCAAACAAGACGAGCGGATGATAGCCAGGTATGAAAACGAACCAGAATTAGGAATGATATTTTCATACTGGTCGATGGTACTGGTCTATGGTACCGGTCGACCGGTATAGCCTGCGCAGCAGACCAATGAGATCCCAAAACGGATCTCTACGGGTTCTACTTTCCGAATTCTGAACTGAAGGACTTTCGTAATGTTAGGAGGCTACCTAAACTCAACCCTAGCCTATATAAGGACTCCTAAACCTCCTAAAATCCTTTTCATTGGTCCTCACAAACCTTAGAGAGGAGAAAGAGAATGAAGAAGGAGAAGAAGCTTAGGAAGGAGAGGGAAGAGCCGCCATTACCGTTGGACGAAGAACACTCTACCGCGAACCAATGGTAAGTGCTTAAACCTTCCTCTACGTTAAGCGTTCTAGAATGGTTAGTCATGATTGGATCAATACCATGTAAGGCGAGGTATTGATCTAAACCATATTTTTGCCGTCAAACCCTAATCTAGTCAGTAAACCCTAGATTCAAGTTCTAGGTTGAAGATCATCGAAACTAGGACTTGAATGGAGTTGGGAACGACTCTAACTCATTGCTTAGACCTAGAATGTATAAGGTGAAACCCTAGAATCAATAGGGGGTGACCGACGAAAGGTGAGAATCGGAAGTATGGTCTTTCGAAGACATATCGATCGACCATACCGGTCGCATCCTATGCGACCGGTACCTGTGACCGGTATCTCCCGGAGGCTGGTTTGTGGGGACCGGTCTACCATACCGGTCGCACCTTTCCCCACAGTGCCGCAGCCGGTACCTGCGACCGGTATCCGCGACCGATCTGCTCTGTGAGAAGTGTTTTGACCTTGTTGGTTTTTTTACCAACGTAAACCCTAAGAAAAACTATTCTAACTCAACCCTAACATCGTGTAAGACCTTGTGATAGCAAGTTTGGATTCTGTGACGCGGAGCAAGCTATCAAACAAGCGTCAGGTAAGGGAATCGGACCTAAACCCTAACAATTTAATAACAGTAAAACGTTGTTAATAATTATGATTCTATGGACTGATGTTTGTGCATACTCGTATGTCATCTTTACTTTCAGTTATTATTATTATTCATGCATACTCACTATGCTAGGATGTGATTGTTAGGCAAGTGATTATTTTCGTTAGTGTGTTGAATGGGAATAGCTTAGGGTCTAGGATCATTCCTCACACTAGCACCTTTTCGTATCATTTTGTCTTAGCATGCTTGGTGCGAGTAGGGTATCAGGGGGAGGAGGTGGTACTGTTGTAAGACCCGTATCGAACTAATCGGTCTTACCACCTTGTACCAGGTCTACCTACCATGGTCGAGCCATACAGACCAAGTGCGTGAAGGAAATCATAAAACTAGGTATGAAATTGACCCAAAAATAGTAGAATGGAGGGTAGGGTCGCATGCCTAAACAGGTAGGGTCGACCCCACCTCAGCAGGGTCCAACCCATGAGTTTGAGTCCTAGGGTCGGATAACTTGAGACCCTAGGGTTGACGGATTCTGCGACCCTAGGCAAACTGACATAAACTAGAAATTAGGAAACTTTCCTAATCAAAGGGAACCTTTTCTAAACTCGTTGGGACGTATTTTGGGAGGTTTTCCTCTATACATAGGACGTCCCTTAGCCTCTTTCACTCCTTTTGAAACCCTAATTAAAAGTGAGAGAAAGAGAAGAGAAGGAGAAGAGAAGGAGAGTTGGAGAAGAAGACTAAGGAGAAGAAATTCAGAGAAACCTCTGAATCTCAGCAAACCTCAGGTATGGATATGTTTTCCATGAATTGTTTAAGACCTTAGAATAGTTCATGAAGAGGGTATGATCTAGGAGAAACCCAAATCATCCAACCATGGGTAAATTCCAATGGAATCCATGGAGGAAATCATTAAAAACTAATTAAGTGCTTAACCTGGAGTTTTAAGCCATAGAACAAGCATAGAATGGACTATGGAAATAAGCCAAAGAACCCAAACATGAAATAATAGACTGTAGAATGAAAGGTCAACTTAAACCACGTGCGGTTGCACATAGGGTCGGTTTCCGATTGGAAACCGACCCTACCAGACCACAGGATCGACCCCATGCTCTCGAAAAGTCCAGGGAGGCTGCGGTCGCACCTAGGGTCGATAGGATAACCGACCCTATGATCGACCTTATACCCTAGGGTCGAGAAACCTCCGACCCAACCTGCGACCCTAGCATTACAGCAAGCCTAAAGTGCTTGGAATAAATTTTAATTAAATTTTACAACTTGTTAGGTTTTTCTATTGATATAAAGGTGATTCTTAAAGCTAGAAAGATGATCTACACTCAAGCAAAGGTGAGGGAACAAGATCTAAACTAATTGGCTAATAATAAACTATTTTTGATTATTGAGTCCAATACCATGTATGATTCTATGATTCTATGATTGTAATATGCATATCACAAGTCATCTATTATTCCTGATATTACTGTTCATGCATATTTAGTTCAGTTTATTTACAACATGATGATGATGATGATGCTAGGAATAGGCATGTGAATGTTTGTGTGTGGTTAGTGTACTTGATGTGAGTGGGGCATCAGGGGAAGTGTGATGCGGTGAGGTCCTAAGCACTTTAGCCCTATCTCTACTCAAGTCTTGTCCACTAACATTGTCGTATCACCATTACCTTAGCAGAACTATTACGTCGTAGGGCATCAGGGGAGGTGGTCTCGGACCGTGTAGTCTTTGACTCTGCTGGGGGGCCTTAGCTCTATCTCTATGGATGTATTGAGGGATGCTGGGGTGAGGCCTTGGATACACTATTTGACATTGGATTGGTTAGTTGCGAACCCAGTTTGCAAGCCCTCGCCAACAGTGGCTTACGTGTTGGTATGGGTAGAGCATCAGGGGAAGTGTGATGCGGTGTGGTCCTAAGCACTTTAGCTCTATCTCTATTCCATGGTGGGGTGGATGTGGACGACAACGGTGTTTGATCCGTTGGGTGGGCTTACACACCCAGTGTATAGAGGCGAGACGGCCACTGAACCTTTCTATAGCACATTGCAAACTTATATACCAGACCACAGATATGAATTGAATGCATGCATATGTTTGTTGCATTGTTTTGTTTGCTCACTGAGCCGTGATGTGTGCTCACCCTTTTCGAATTTGAATATTTTAGTTGATGATGCAGATATGACTGTGGAAGATTATATGAATGCTCCCGCATACGAGCACATTGCTGCAATGGATGCTGAAGACATAGTGGAGACGCATGACTCATCATGCGAGTGCAACTCATGCGTTTTCGATTAGATTTTTATTTGAACTATTAAGGAAATGTAATTTGATATTTTATTTATTTATGTCTCGGTTGATACAACATAATTGGATATTTTATTTATGATTATCACAGTTAGATTCTCAGTTCATTTAATATTAAAACTTTCGTTATTGTGTATTTATTCTGATTATGGTTGTGGATGTATATTGTTTAAGTTAAAGGACACAACCTATTAGAGATCCTGATTGAACCATTGGTTTATTAGCGGTTCATCACACCGTTCTGAATAGTACAGAACTGGGGTGTGACAACTATGGTTTCTGGCCTGACCTCTAGACTCTAGCTCTATATCTATGCCATAGGGAGCTGTGTTGGGATAAGGCCTACTGTGATGACATATAGGATTGGTTAGTTGCGAGCCAAGTCTGCAAGCCCTCGCTAATAGGGGCTTACGTGTTGATATGGGTCGGATATCAGGGAAAATATTGACGGTGTTTGATCCAGACGCTTTAGCTCTATCTCTATTCCATGGTGGATGCATGTAGGACAACAGTGGTGTTTGATCCATTGGGCAGCTTCACACACTCGTGTATAGAGGTGCGGTGGTCGCCAATCCTTTCTATAGCACATTGTAAACTTAAAACCAGACCATAATGTGAATGTTACTCATGCATATGTTTGTTGCATTGTTTGATTGTCTTATTGAAATAAGTTGTGAGCTCACCCTTATGTACACACTATTTTTTAGATGTTGATGCAAGTTATACTATGGAGGACTATATGGATGCTCTGGCGTATGGAGGTGTTGCTGCTTTAGAAGTGTAAGCAGGAGAGGACGAGCATGACGCTTCATGCGAGTGCCCTTTCTGCGTGTACCTCTAGGATTTGTTTAGTTTATTTATTTATTTTCAGTTGGATTTACAAATTGATGTAAGAATATTTATTTACGTTTTGGTGTGGAGAATAACTAGATATTTTATTTAAATTATCAATTGCGAATTCAGTTCATTTAATTTAAGACTTCTGCTGTATTTTATTATATTCTGATTATGGTTATGTGCAATGGTTTGTATGAGTGGACACGATTTTATTGAGATCCTAGTGTGAACCATTGGTTCAGTGATGGTTCACTCACACTTCTGGTTCAGTAGGAATTGGGGTGTGACAAGTCAACTTACCGATTTCAAAATCCATAGACCATACAGTCGACCACATAAACTAAATTTGACTAGTTGCTTCCACAAAAACTAAAATAGTCAACTACACAAACTAAATTTGATTGGTTGCTTACCTAGTCTTGTGGTTCCTTTATATGGTTGGTTCATTTGAGCCGATTACTATGGGAAGACTTGGCACGACACGAGAACGTAAGGTTAGGTAGGGTTCGTGGTGTGCGGGTCTTACACATCTGCTCACAACGAATAGCTGTCTTTAGGGCAGGCTTTATTGGGGTCTGTAAAATCGATACAGATCCTCTACTTCTCATTTGCCTTGGGGACCATGACCACATTAGCAAGCCAGTCGGGATAAGTTATCTCACGGATGAAGCTAGCTTCCAAAAGCTTTTGGATCTCTTCATCGATAGTCGACTGTCGGGCTGGTGCAAAACTCCTCTTTTTCTCTCTAACTGGTCGGTGCTGGGGGTTGACCGCAAGGTGGTGCTCGATAACTCCCTTGGGATTCTTGGAATCTTTGAGACTGACCAGGCAAATACGTCAAGGTTTCGCTTCAGGAACCCAATCAAATCTACCTCCTAGTTCTTAAGTAGCAAGGAGTCGACCAAGAATGTTTTCTCTAGGCAGTTGACTGACAAAGGGACTAGCTGTAACTCTTCCGCTAGAGTCCCTCTCTCGGTTGACTGACATCCCTAATGTCCTCAATGTCCACTGTCTGGATCAGTGCAGGCTTCAGTGCCTACTGGTTATTCCTTAGCTCTATAGCGTACTACCTTCTTGACGTTACCTGGTTAGCCTGGCATTCGTCGACTCCATTCTCTATAGGGAACTTCATCACTAGGTAGTAAGTAGACATGCATGCCTTGAACTTGTTCAATGATGGGCAATCAAGTATCACATTGTGATTTGAGGGTCAGTCCACCACAATGAACTCTACTAGCACTCTATACTGCTTGGGCTTTTGGCCAAGGAGCACCGACAATTGTATGCCCCCTTTCAGTATCACTGGATCTCCTAAGAAGCTGACGACGTCAAATGTGATGGGTTATAGTTGGTCATCCCCTATCAACATCCTCTGGTATGCATGGTAGAAGATGATATCCACGGAGCTGCCTATATCTACTAGATACTTTGCCACATCATAGTGTTTGATCCCTGCCATGAAGATGATGGCATCTTCATAGGGTACCATTACGTTGAAGTAGCCTTTGTCACTGAAGGTGATGATTTCTTCGATCCTCGCCTTTTTGGATGGCCACTCGTTCTTGGCCACTAGGAGCGAGTAAGCTTTAGCTGACCTGTTGGAGCTGTTTCTAGCCACAGGTCCCCCTATGATGGTAGGGATGGTTTTCCCTTCTGCTTTGGGCCCTCTAGCGATTGTGTGCACTCTGTCATTCCCGAGAATTATCAATCCCGTAGAGGTACGAGGATGATTCTCTGGTGGGGCGCTGGCCACAAATCGTTGGCCACTGGATCGCCTACGAGACATAGGGTGGGACCTCTGACTGCCCCGACTGACTATCGTTGGTTCCAGGAAGGACCCGAACTGGATATATGCTATCGGCTGCCGAGGTGCTCTTTGATGGGTACCCTGGTCCGACGGTCTTCGGATGAACATCTGATTGTTCTAACTGAATGGCTCCAACCCATTGCCTTGCTGCAGTCGGCCCACCTTCTGGGTCTCTATCATCTCGCGGTTTGGGTTGGGAGCCTCTTTGGCATCTATCCGGCAATCATTAGGCTGCTGGTTTCTGGGAGGAGGCAGAAGCAGATCTCTATCTCTTTTATTCGGTGCCGGTCCCCATCCAGCATCCTTGACAAAATTTTCGTAGTATCCTCGCCGGATGAGATCCTCTATCTCGCCTTTCAGGTCCTTGCACTCATCAATGTCGTGGCCGTAGTCATGATGGAAGCGATAATACCTAGACCAATCCTTGTTCCTACCCTCATCGAGTGGTTTTGGTAATGGTCGGAGGTTCCAGTCATTCTTGATTACTTCAAGGATCTCCGTCATGGAGGTGGTGAGCAGAGTATAGTAGTCAAAGGTCTTGTTGGGATGTCGACTTACCTGCTCTTTTCAAGACCTTTATTTCTTGGGATTACTATTGTTCTGGGTCTAGTATGCAAGATCGGACCTCTTCTTATCGGCCGACTTCTTGTTGGCCTTCATATTATTGACGGCGTTGGTCTTTTGGGCTCTTGTCATCTTATTAGCGGCCACGTACTTCTGGCACCTGGTGAGCAGATCCTCTAGGTTCTTGGGAGGCTTTTTGGTAAGGGACCAACAAAGCGTCTCATTAATGACCCCGGCTTACAGACTGGACATATGCACTGCCGGCTCGATGTCCTTGATCTCCAGTACTTCAGCGTTGAAATGCTTGATGAGTCTCGCAGTGACTCGTCCTTCTATTGCTTTACAGTTGATAAATGGTAGGAAGTCTTCTTGCACACTCGATTGGCCTGGAAGTGTGACAGGAATTTGTTCGATAGTTGCTCAAAGGAGGTGATACTTCTCTGCAAAAAATTATTGAACCATGTATGGGCTGGACCCCTGGGTGTCGATGGGAACGCTTCGCATATCAGACTGTCGCTCAATGGGTAAAAGAGCATGGTGGAGACAAAGGCGTCCAGGTGTTGCTCCAAATCGGTCATCCCATTGTATGAGTCGAGGACCAACATCTTGAAGTTCTTAGGAGGAGGGGCTCTCATGATCTCATATGAGAGCACTGTGACGACCGTGTAGGCTATTCTCTATGGGGAGATCTGATTCTGTTCAACCTGTTGGAGTCGAGTGGCCAATTCTTACAACTGCCTCTCAACATTAGTCTAAGGAGTTGCCAGTGGAGGGACCACGACAGTCATTGGTGTATCCAAGTTGACCCTTACCCTCTACTAGTTGATTTCTTTGAGGAAAGACTTTGCATCCTGCTCAAGGTTAAGGTGAGGGCCATGTGCGCCGTACACCGACTAACGGTCGACTGGAGGATGACATGCAGAGAGGCCTGCTATGCTAGGAGCTGGTCTACTGGGTGCCCTACTGTGGGCCTGAGATCTAGCAGGAGGAGGTGGGTTACCTGATGGTTGATGAGTCTCCTCTCTAGCAGACCCTGTCAGGGTAAGATTGGAGGCGACCGAGTTGGCCGCTGGTGGTATGCTCGGCAATGGAGCGGGGGGAGGATTAGCAACTACTCCTTTGGCCCCCTAGTTGGTTGCTCGAACTCCTCTCAGGGTTTGAGCCAGCTGGTTGATCTGCTGCCTTAATTAATTGAACTATTGGCGAGTCACGTACTGAGGAGGAGCTGGTGGTGGTGGCGTCGTGGCCATTGGGGCAGGCTGTAAGACCCGCATCGAACCAACCGGTCTTACCACCTTGTACCAGGTCTACCTATCATGGTCGAACCAAGTGGACCAAGTGTGTGAAGAAACCACAAGACCAGGTATGAAGTCTAACCCAAAAACAATCAAATATGAGGGTAGGGTCGCATGCCTAAATAGGTATAATCGACCCCACCTCAAAAGAGTCCAATCCATGACTTTTTAGTCGTGGGGTCACATGACTAGAGAAACGTAGTTCGCTGTTATTCTGATTATATTCCACTGCAAATTATCTGTGATTATGATATATTGATTGTGTAGATTGTGAGGTATGTTTGGTAGATCATTTTGGTTATCGATCGTTGGAAGACTCGGGTTGTTTTATTGATGATTCGAGTATCACGCCTGACTTTCAGAATGGGCTGTGACGTAGACTAATCTCTAGTTCCTCTATCCATTAGTTGTAATTGGTCTTTGATAGAGTGAAAATGGTTGTTAAATTGATTCTTTGAATTGACATCCTATAAGGTGTCCATAATATGATTTTATACATTAAAACATTACCAACACGTGATATAATACTCATAAGACAAATAAACTATGCTAGCAAGTTATGAAAACATGGAAGCAAATATATGTAAATTTTTTAGAGGCAACCAACATTACAGACTCATCCTTTGGGACAAGAACACATTGGTCCTCTAGTATCTGGGCAAAATTGCGAAAGAATAATAACCTTCAAAAATGTTATCACCTTTTGGTGTCTAAAACCCCTAAGTTAATTTTTTTTCATTCCAGTGCATGAACATTCTAGTCTTTGGCAACACCACCTTTGGGTGGACACTATCAATATAGGCTGTTTTTATGAGTGTAAGATATCTTGAGTTTGAAAATGTCCAGATATAGTGAGGTGTGCCACTTTGGTGCATTCCATCCAATTCCATCATGACATCAACAAACCCTATTTTGTAGGCTTTTATTAAGTTTCCGTCATGAATGTCAAAAATATGTATGTAAAAATTCATAAAGGCACACACAAGTGCTCATCAATATAATTGGGACAAGTATAATAAAAATCATATGTAGATAAATTACAAATTGGTTCCATTTGCTTTACCTTTTATTAAAAAAAAAAAAAAAAAAAAAACATATTCCAAAGTCACCAAATATAAACATATAATATATCAAATTAAAGAGCACTTCTAGAGGAAGAAGTTTCAAAAAACCGCATAAAAATATAATGCTTCACGCGCCTGCACATGTGGCTTAAAGGCTGTGTGTGGATTCATTTGCTGGTGGACTGATTCTGTGATTTGAACCGTTGACTGCGATTGGACCAAGAAATCTTGGTTCAACCCATGGTCCATGGTTAACCCATAAATATTGGTTCGATAAAAAATCAAACAAGTACAAACCAATCTGAATCGGCCTAATCGGTCCGACCAAATAGGTTTCTAGGTTATTGGGTTAGGTTTTTCAGGGTTTTTTGGTTGGGTATTCAGGCCAAAGTTTTGGGTTTTTAGGTCATGTATGTGGGTGCTCTTTACGGATCTTGGGTCAGATCTGTGTTGACCCTTTGGATCGGGTTAATGGATTTTTGGGTCCCAGTATTCAAATCTGGGGTTGACTTGGACCGGGTCAACTCTATTTTTGTCCCAAGTTGACCCAATGATGAGTCACTTATGGTTTCTGAGTCATCACCGAGTCAATTCGGTGATGAATCGGCACCGCCGAACAGTTATTTTTTTTAAATAACTGTCAATGCGTGAGATTCACGCCCGATTTTTGTACCACACTAACCTTGTCTCTAAGACCTTCAATCAGGTATAACTTTCATAAATTTTTGATGGTAGGAAAAAATCATGTAGAAAGAATTCAAAATTAGGGAAAAAATTCCCACCCTTTTCAATCAATCAATCATGTAGTTTTATACAATCAACCACTATTAATTATAAATTTGTATAGTCTGCTCTCATACCAATTGTAAGAATTTAATCTTTGTCTAGGGAATTTATTAACCCTCAAATCCATACAATAATCCTAAAACACAATGGAGATTGGGAATGTAAACAAATTAACATATTCATGTTCCTAGAGATTGATTTCCGCCCAATAATCATCGTTTTGATTCGAGTCTTCCACAACCCTCAGAGATCCCTTTGTTCTCTCTACATATGGGTCCAGAGAGAAGATGAACAACCGTGGTTGTAGGGACTCTGATCGTAGTATTTATAATATTATTTCAAACCTTGGATCAGTCCTACAATGGACCAAGTTTGATTCATCTCAAACTTGTGACAACTAGACCTACACAGGTCTACCTTGTAATGCAAACTCCTACTGAACAACCAATTTAGTAATTAAATAAGCCCATAATTATCTTACGAGAGTATCATATATCAGAGTTTCAAACTCGATTAGGGTAAACTGCATCGAGAAGGAAGTGTCACAGCAGTTCCTAACGTTACAGAGCCAGCGACAGCAGCAATGGTATAGGCTGTGAACATATGATTTTTTGGCAGCACCTTACATCATAAGAACTTCGAATAAACAGACAAAAGAATTAGATCGAGAACAAATTCATTGAAAGTAACTTTTTATTGGCAAATCCATCTGACTGGACAAGGGAAGAAAGGAAAGCTCTAGACCTTGCCGTGCCCAGTGAAAATTAAAGATTGACAGTGAAAAAGGTCGATCCGAACTTATCATACTCGGTTGCAACAATTCTGAATTAAAGTCTAAACTCAGACATGTCTCTTTCTTCTCACTATTCTCACTCTTCTCAGCCTAATCTGCTTTGCCTTCTCTCTCCTCAACTTAATCTGTTATGCCTTCCTCTCTCCTCAGATATTTCTTTGCTCTATTCTTTCTCTTTGTTCTCACCCCCTTTAGTTGCAGACTCTCTCTCTCTATTCATCCCTTTGTATATCTTAGCCTCTCTCTTCTCCCTCCCTCCACATACGGCACTCCCCTTCTTTTTCGTATTTTGGTCCACAGCTACTAAAACTTTCATTTGGCTATTGCAATTTCATTCTCCAATAACATTCCTAAGCAGAATTTTTATTATTAGGAAGATTTTCTCCAACAAAAGAGACTATAGAACTCTCCTGGCGAATCCAGGAATCTACGGCTTCAAGTTCAAAACCCTCGACAACATCGATGAAATGTTCAAAAGAAGAGATGATCTCGGAATGAGATAGTGATAGTGATGAAGACATAAGTGAAGCGGTGAAAACTATAAGTTACAAAAATTGACAAGAAGTTGCATGGTGACTTCTCTAAAAAAATCCATGAATTTGCAAAGTATAAAAAACAAGTAGCAATAATAGCATATATAATGTCCTTAAGAATATTCTTCCGTCCATAAGCAGAGAAATTTTTTTCCAACGAGGATTGATGAGAGCATGGTGGAACAATCTAAGTTCCTCACCATTCCATTCCCTCTTGCCGAGACCGAAAATTATCTCCAACGATGATTGAAGATCATGAAAAGTATTGCGAAACAATTTAAGCTTCTAACTATTCCATTCTGTCTTGAGAGACTGAAAATTTTCGTGGATTGCCTTCATCAGAAAAACTGATTGTAGAAATATATATTACAAAGTAAGTTTGAGACTAATACAGAGTTAGAGGAAGAAAGAATATTTATTTTTGTTTATTTAAGTTAGAACACTTACAGAAATTTTGAAGTAATATCAACAGGATAGATAGGGCTGAGTCGTGCCACCGGTCACTATCCTTAAGATTAATTCACCCCTTATGTGCAAAGAGTTCCCGTGAGATTAATCCCCAAGATAAAACAGCCCCGAAGTCGAAGCTTCTTCCACTTAGGTTGCACTCCAACAAGTGGTCTTCGTCAGAATCTCGACGGCTACAATGAACACTCAAAGAGAAACCGAAATCGATTGATTTTGATAACTTAAAAAAAAACAGAATAAGGCTGGAGGAGGGAGAGAGAGATAGATGTGTACGGATACACTATTATTGTAACCTTCTGCTAATAGACTCTTCTTGTATTAATAGATAGATGTGTACGGATACACTATTATTGTAAACCCGCACCCGCACCCACGCCCACGCCCGGCCCGGCACGGCACGGCTCGGCTCGGCGCGCGCGCGCGTGTGTGAAAAGAAACCCCGGACCCCCCGGACCCTTCCCTCTAAAGGCATCCTTTCATTTAAGGGCTCAAGATGTTATAGGTCACACAATACATATATACCTCCTCAATCATTCTTCTCCAAGCAATATGGGACTAAAACAAGTCCTACAAGCTATGCCAACCTAAAAATACAAGTGGGAAAATTTCTCTCCAAAACCAAAATTAGAAAATAGAGTTAAAATTTTGAAACTTTGATGTTTTTTTTGTTTTTTAAAACTCTAAAAACCCAACAATTCCCCCACAAGATTCGAAATTTTAAAAACAGGATAGAGTGTTAAATGTATTAGGATATATAAGAGACGTCGTCGCAGATGTCTTTTGGACTTGAATCTACACTAGGTTTGATACATCACGCTACAGAGTACGGGTGAAGCCACGCTTCTTGAACCTTTCCTCAGCGGTGTAGCCGACTGACATACCAACCATCCCTTATAATCCGACCCTCGAATAATTCCTTTCGTAAAAGGTGGACATTTTTCTCCGGCCTTGTCCCTATCTCAGATTCATGAATGTTTAGAGAGTTCACCCTTAAAAACTCTAATCAGAGGCGGCCCCACCTCTTACATCCATTTAGGTCAGCCCATAGTGTGCACCACAGTTAACACACCCCCACATTCCAGTAGGACACTTGGCTTGACTAAGAGTCCTTATGACTCATCATCTTTTCATTGTGGTGAATATTATCTTCCCATCTAACCAGAATGAGCAAGTTTTGATAATACTAATCAAGTCATCCAGTGACTTCGTTTTTACCCATTGAACCTAATTCCAGGGACTTCCTCTCACATAGGTTGGGTATCCATCACATGACGTATGTCACGGGTTTTAGGCTCATTCCTTTAGATGCATCATGTATTATCTTGGTGGTCTGAGGCTTTGTAAATATGTCTGTCAGATTCAATTCTGACTTTACAAAGTTGATAGCTATCGTTCCTTCACTAACATATTATCTAACTAAATTGTGTCTTAGTCGAATATGTCTCCTTTTTCCATTATATACATTACTTTTTGCCTTAGCAATAACAGCTTGACTATCACAATGTAGTGATATGGGTGGTACCGGCTTAGGCCATAATGGAATTTCGGTCACCAAGTTTTTAAGCCATTCGGCTTCTGATCCAGCTTTCTCTAAAGCTATAAATTCTGCTTCCATGGTAGAACTTGTACCACATGTTTGTTTAACCGACTTCCAAGAAATCGCTCCACCTCCCAAAGTGAAAACATATCCACTTGTAGCCAATGATTCTTCTGTATCAGAAATCCAATTTGCATCACAATATCCTTCTAATACTGTCGGTTTTCCACTATAGTGTATCCCATAGTTTATGGTTCCTTTTAAGTATCTTAGTAGCCTTACTAAAGCTTCCCAATGCTCTTTTCCAGGGTTATGAGTATGTTGACTCAGTTTCCCAACTGCTAAAGCAATATCTGGTCTTGTAGAATTCATCAAGTAAGATACTGAACCAATGATTTGAGAATACTCTTTTTGGGAAATTGGTTCACCTTTATGTTTTACAAGATAACTTCCAGGTATCAAAGGTGTTTTAACAGATTTATACTCAAAATAACCATACTTTTTTAGTAGATTTTCTACATAATGTGCTTGAGATAAAATTATCTCATCACCTTTTCTGATGATCTTGATCCCAAGAATTACATCAGCTTCTCCCATGTCTTTTGTATCAAACTTAGACATGAGAAACTTCTTTGTTGTTTCTACTATGTCAAGATTAGATCCCATAATTAACATATCATCAACATATAATATAATAAATACACATTTTCCATTTGACAATTTGCTATATACACATCTCTCAGAATTGTTAATAACAAAACCATTTGATACCAAAACACTATCTAATTTCTCATGCCATTGTTTTGGTGCTTGTTTCAGACCATATAATGATTTAATTAATTTACATACTTTATGTTCTTATCCATATGTGATACAACCCTCTGGTTGTCTAATATAAATTTCTTCTTCTAAGTTACCATTAAGAAAAGCTGTTTTAACATCCATTTGATGAATAACTAATTTATATATAGAAGCAATAGCAAACATAGTTCTTATTGTAGCAATCCGAGCAACAGGTGAAAAAGTATCAAAGTGGTCTATATTTTGTTTTTGTTTAAAACCTTTGACCACCAATCTTGCTTTAAATTTGTCAAGAGATCCATCAGGCTTAAGTTTTTTCTTAAAAATCCACTTGGTATCCAAAGTCTTTGTACCTAGTGGAGGGTTTACTACTTCCCAAGTATGATTCTGTATAATAGAATCCAACTCACTTTTTATAGCCTCTTTCCAAAATACAGCATCAGGAGATGTTACAGCCTCCTGATATGTTAATGGATCTCTCTCAACAAAATAAACAAGCATGTCATCCCCAAAATTGGTAGGTTTCCTTTGTCTTTTACTTTTTCTTAGTTGATCATCATTCTTGAAATCTAACTTATTATTATTATTTCCATTATTGAGAGCACTCAAATTTTGGTCTTTAGAAATAAAATTATTAGTAGAACATTGATTATTAAACTGATCTTTAATCATAGGAAATGTATTTTCAAAAAATTCTGCATCTCTTGATTCAATTATGGTATTCGCATCAAACAGATTTTCAATAGATTTTAAAACCAAAAATCTATATGCAACACTATGTTGTGCATATCCAATGAAAATGCAATCACAAGTTTTTGAGCCTAGTTTTCTTTTCTTAGGTTCTGGAATATAAACCTTTGCTAAACAACCCCAAACTTTTAAATGATTAAAAGAAGGTTTTCTTCCATGCCATAATTCAAAAGGTATTAAATCAAAATTTTTAGGAGGTATCCTATTTAAAATATAGCAAGCAGAAAGAATTGCTTCCCCCCACATGTTTAAAGGTAAATCAGAACTTATTAAAAAACAATTCATCATTTCCTTCAAAGTTCTATTTTTTCTTTCAGCAATTCCATTAGATTCAGGTTGATAAGGTGTTGTAGTTTCATGTATAATGCCACTTTCTTCACAAAATTTACTTAAGCTTTGAGTTCCATATTCAGTTCCCATATCTGTTCTTAATCTCTTGATTGTTTTCCCTAATTGATTTTCCACTTCATTTTTGTATGCTTTAAATGCATTTTCTGCTTCATCTTTTGTCCTTAAAAGATAAACCTTGGTGTATCTAGAATAATCATCTATGAATGTTATATAGTATTTTTTACCACCTTTTGACTCATGAGATCTAAAATCAGCAAGGTCACTATGGATAAGTTCTAAAAGTTCACTTTTTCTTTCAACTGTTTTATGAGGTTTTTTGGTCATTTTCGTCTCTACACAAATAGCACACTTATGATGTAGAGGTTCTGGATTTCCTTTAATAAATCCTAATTTTACAAGTCTTTTAATGTATGGTGCACTTCGGTGTCCTAATCTACCATGCCATAAATCAAACGACTCAATCAAATAAGAGAAAGAAACATTTTCATTCATTACATTATTAATACTTAGTACAAAAAGACCATTGGTCACATATCCTTTGCCCACAAAAACATCCCCTTTTAACAAAATTGTCTTATCGGTTTCAAAAATTAATTTCATTCCTGCCTTGTTGAGAAGAGAGTCTGACACCAGATTTCGACGAATTTCTGGAACATGTAGAACATCATTAAGCATGAGAGTCTTTCCAGAAGTTAATTTTAGAAGTATTTGTCCTTTGCCCATGACTTGAGATGTTTGGAAATTTCCCATATACACAAGATCACCATCACTAACCGTTGAATATTTCATAAATAAATTTCGGTCAGCGCATATGTGTCTGGTTGCACCAGTATCAACAACCCATTCTTTGGGTTTCTCCAAAAGATGTACTTCAGTCACTACCGCCACAAATTGATTTTCTTCAGTAAGATTCACTCTAGCCTTGTCATTGCCCTTGTTGTCACCACTTTTGTTCTTTTTGTAAAGTCGACATTCTTTCTTGAAATGTCCAGCCTTCCCGCAAAAGAAACATGTGCCTTTCGGCTTCTTGAACTTATTGTCCTTCTTCATGTGATGAGACTTATTGGGTTGCTCTCTTCCTCGCTTCTTGGACTGTTCTCCTTTCCCGGACTCTACAAGGTTTGCCTTAGATTTGAATTCCTTGGCTTTTTCTACCTTGTCTTTTTCCCGGTTTTTCTCTTCAATCTTGACTCGAACAATGATTTGATCAAGTGTCCAGTCCTTGGTTTTATGCTTCATATGAGATTTGAAGTCATTCCATGAAGAGGGTAGTTTCTCAATGAGAGCTCCGACCACAAATGTTTCGGGTAAATTAATTCCTTCCTTAACCAGATTTCCAACCAACACTTGGAATAGGTCGATTTGCATGGAGATGTTCATGTCATCTTTCATTTTAAAGTTTAAAAAATTTGCAGTGACATATTTCTTACTCCCTGCATCATCCAATGAATATTTTTTTCTCCAATGCATTCCAAATAGTAGAAGCATATTCATAAGATGCATATACATTGTAAAGATCATTAGACAATGAGTTCAGAATCCTATTTTTGCATTGATAATCAGCCTCTATCCATGCCACCCGATTGGCTTTCACATTAGGATCATCGTCCTCAGCCGGTATGGGTTCAGACAGAGCAAATACCACTCCTAGTTGAGCCAATGCAAATTTCATCATCTGCTTCCATCTCTTGAAATTTGACCCATTGAATGATTCAATTTTGTCAAACTCAGTCACAAGGCGTAATTTTTCCATTGATGGAACAACAGAAGCAGTCAAACTTGATTCAACAGCCATGATCCCCAGTCTCAAACTTTGAATTAATCTTAAGAACTGTAGAAATATATATTACAAAGTAAGTTTGAGACTAATACAGAGTTAGAGGAAGAAAGAATATTTATTTTTGTTTATTTAAGTTAGAACACTTACAGAAATTTTGAAGTAATATCAACAGGATAGATAGGGCTGAGTCGTGCCACCGGTCACTATCCTTAAGATTAATTCACCCCTTATGTGCAAAGAGTTCCCGTGAGATTAATCCCCAAGATAAAACAGCCCCGAAGTCGAAGCTTCTTCCACTTAGGTTGCACTCCAACAAGTGGTCTTCGTCAGAATCTCGACGGCTACAATGAACACTCAAACAGAAACCGAAACCGATTGATTTTGATAACTTAAAAAAAAACAGAATAAGGCTGGAGGAGGGAGAGAGAGAGAGAGAGATAGATGTGTACGGATACACTATTATTGTAACCTTCTGCTAATGGACTCTTCTTGTATTAATAGAGAAGAGGTCCTTAATCAAAGGGTACGATGGAAAGTTGTACCCATCCAACGGGTTGTGATGAAAGGGTGCGTCAGTAGAATAGATGGTCCAGATTTAATCTCTCCAACGATCATAAAGATCAATGGTTGAGATTAAACTAATTTGAATTCATACCTATTCAAACGTATCTATTCAAATACGTCATGTCTCTATGTATTCAAATACGTAGAGACATATCCTTTCAAAAAATAATCCAACGGATAAACCCGCACCCGCACCCACGCCCACGCCCGCCCGGCACGGCACGGCACGACTCGGCTAGACGCGCGCGCGCGTGTGTGAAAAGAAACCCCGGACCCCCCGGACCCTTCCCTCTAGAGGCATCCTTTCATTTAAGGGCTCAAGATGTTATAGGTCACACAATACATATATACCTCCTCAATCATTCTTCTCCAAGCAATATGGGACTAAAACAAGTCCTACAAGCTATGCCAACCTAAAAATACAAGTGGGAAAATTTCCCTCCAAAACCAAAATTAGAAAATAGAGTTAAAATTTTGAAACTTTGATGTTTTTTTTTTTGTTTTTTAATACTCTAAAAACCCAACACTGATAGTTGCGGCATCTTGCATTTATGTGTTCTTTATAATCCAACTTCCCTTTGAGTGATACAGATCTTTTGTTATTTGGGTAATTATTTTGAGATTGGTAGTAGATTCTTGTAAAGGGTTTCAAATGAGATTCACTCGATTACTGGAGGAAGTTCTTCCACACAACAGATACTTGCATTTCTTCCACACAACAGATACTTGCATTTACGACATCGTTGAGCAAACGATAAGGGTTGTTGTTGCAGACCATACAAATAGTATGGTAGGTTCATCTGATACAGAGAAACCATTTTCTATTTTGTCTGGTGGTGAAGAAAAGTTGAGAGCAACAATGAAGAACACCAAAAGGAGACTTAGAGAGGGGTACCAATGTACTAAAAATGCCAAGAATGTTGGCATTACCACATGCGATCAATGAATCCATTGGAGCTTCAACTCTCCATTCACGAATGGGGCAAGAAAAGGAAATCCAGGAAGTGCAAACCTAACCAAAATTTATAAGCGATGGCGACGGAATGGGTTACTATTTAGAAGGGTCAAGATTGTTCTTGAATTCCCCCAACAAAACTCAATATAGTAAATGACAGAGACACAACGGGCTTTTGTAGTTGGAGGCTTGAAGCCTATCATTCCACTCGACTCTCAAATCTCAATGTTCCCACACTCATTTTGCACGAACTCTTATTTGAAGGGAGACCACCTTTTCTCAGCATATAAATGCATACAAGTATAGTAGCATTTAGCATAGGAGAGGGAGGGAGGGAGAGAAGGGTTGGGGTTGCAGGGGGAGGGGTAGAAGTATCGAGTGAAGGGCTGGGGGTTGGGGGTTTAAATCAGAACAAAAAGTCAAGCACATAAGCGTATGCACAGTCACCTCACAACTACAATGTGATAAGGCCAACCGGCATATACACACCCATCATGCAAAACCAATGACAATCCCAAAAATCCACACAAAAACAATCAACACAGCACTACAAATTACGTGGTTCACCTCCATAATGTGTGAAGGCTACATCCACGGAGTAATGCCTCTTTTGGATCTCAAATTTACTCAATACTCACCACTTGCAATTTGGTTGTTTCAAAAAGCTTAGTGCTACAACAGCATCCTCAACTCTTGATCGTACAAGAATGAAGGCTTCAGCCCAATCCAGATAGGCCCCAACTTGCTAGTTACATCTACAAATAAAATAATTAAAGCTCAAGGACAAATCCCTCCCATATATCAAGCATCTAGTCTTAATAGGCATTTCATGGAACACCTACCTAGTAGACTACAATACATGGAGCATTAATCATTAAAAATTACCCTTGAAGTATGTTTTCCAATCTTGAAAACATTGAAGTGTGTTTTCCAATCTCGGTAAGTCTTGAGTTGCTGTGTGGCAACCTCACTTCAAGCACAAGATACACTTCAAAATTCATTGGGAACTTTTCTCAAACACTTTGAGCGGGCTTTCTCTCCTTCTAAATACAAAGATATATTCTTCACAGTCCCTCATCCACGTTTTCAAAGAGTTCCACAAAAAACTGGGTTCTAAAACCCTTTTGGATGAGCTACAAACCCTTAAAAACATCTCGGCTCTTTGATCTGCCTACAAGGAAAATGTTCAACTGGTCAATATATATATATATATATATATATATATATATATATATATATATATATATATATATATATAGGGGTACATTGAACAACTGCTCAAGATTGCCTCATAGGCATTTGCAACAGTGCTATAAGAACCAGATCTGACGGCTGCAAAGCCCTTGGATGTCACTTAAAAAATGCAGGTGGATTGCTGGCCTTTAGATCAAATGTAAGTGTATGTATGTTGTCATACCCCAAATAATTGTAGACTCTAATTCTAGCCATTGGATTTACCTTCTTTGATGATGATTAAATGTTGGCCTTAGGCTATGATTTGTTGTGGAAGAGTTTCAAGTCCCTCGGATGGAAAATTAGAACAAGAATTTGATTCAATGCTTCACTACAACAACCAAACATGCATGCAGTCAACGAATCAGAGTGGCGCGGGAGAATCTTTTCCGCTGACACAGACACCCAAAAATAGCCCCAAACAAATTCAATAATGGTCTCTCTCTCTCTCTATCTATATATATATATATATATATTGGATGCGACTGAGATTCATACTTACCAAGAGCATTTGTCTCTCTTGGCAATTCCTTACAACACATGGTGTCATGGTTTGTGAAATTGTTCACTAAGCAAACTTCAATTTCTTGATGGAATAAAAAGAGAGGATGAATTACTGCTCATCCAACCCGTAGGATTTTGAGTTGGCCCCTAGGTCCACCCTCAACCTGGATTTGAGCCATGCGATATCGATCATTGACTGCAGTCAGACTATTTATACTGATGTAAGCTTTGGCTCTAAAAACTTCACTTGTAGTACCTATTAATAGGGGTGCAAGTTTTACTCTGACAACCTGAACCCGTCCTGAACCTTGGCAAGGTTGAACCCGGGAACCCTGACAGGGTTAGGTTAGGGTCCAAATTTTGATCAACCCTGGCAGAGTTGGTGGGTTGGGTTAGGATTGAGCCCCTGGGTTGAACCCCGGTCAGGCCCGAGTATATATATATATATGTGTGTGTGTGTGTGTGTGTGTGTGTGTGTGTGTTATAATTGTTATATGTATGTTATTTGACAATTTGTTGTATGTTTGGACCAATCAGGGTCAATCCGACCATGAATCAGGGTCAATCAGGGTTAGCCCGGTCCTATCAGGGTCAATCAGGGTAGGTTAGTGTTAGGTCCAACACTGTCAGGGTCAAGGTTAGGGTTGTACATTTTATGACCCTAACAGGGTTGCGCTGTGTTAGGGTTAAGTTTAAATAGTTAGGATTAGGGTTAGGGTATTGAAAAACCCAGCCCAACCCGGCCCTGTTGCAGCCCTACGTATTAATACCTCCAATATCGCATAATGTCTACACAAACCTACCAACAACAATCAAACTATTTATGTTTATGATAAATCATTTATGAGAATAAATTATAACTCATAAATAATAACGGTTTAATACCACTAGACATAAAAAAGTAATAATAAATTATTACAATAATGATAAACACGTTCTAATCTACTTGTAGATTTTAGATTATATCAATTTATTTTAAATATAAATAAATATTATAAATCATACCAAAGAACTATATATGTCATAATGTATTATATAATTAATTCTATAATACATACTAAAGAGAACCCAAGTCATCAATTATTTAAATTTAATATTAATTATTTTGTTAAGCATACTTACGTGTTGGTTGGGATTTTTATAATCACGTTGGCAAACATTCTAAGGGTATGGTTTTGGGATAGATTTTTCATTGATCATGTCTTCTTTTCGAAGCCTTCTAATAGGAACTGTTCCTAAGGGGCAACTTTCACTGGAAACCCTAAATCCTCATAAGTCGGTTGTGTACCGACCGTCTCGGAAACCCATCTAACCAAATTAAAGGACTAGTTACATAGTTATGACCATTAGATCATCATCCAATGGTCAGAAGGCATATTCACTCTAAGAATATTATTCATGATTCTATGGGATTAGGGGATGAACGTATTGATCTACATTATCTAACCGACACAACTACTATTGAAGGATACATAATGTGTCTCGTGATTGTCTCGTGATTGAATGAATACACAAGATAGTGTTTACAATCAAGCTACTCCATGCCAACCCTATAAATATAGGCCAAAACGAAGGTAGATCACACTTTATATATTGAAACTCTCTCTCTATCTCTCTCTCTCTCTCACCTACAAAGAAATTGCTTGAACCTCACTCTATAGGAACTCCTTTCTTTGTATTCGGAGTTCCTTCTCATAGCTTTCCATTCTAACTTAGGGCCCCCACCTATTCTCTATCTGCTTCCTTTTGACAGTGTCATCACTAGAAGCACCGGGCAAGAAACCAGTGGCAACAAAAACCTAATTCAATTTAATATAAATTAATCTTAAGTAAATTTTTATATAATAAACCTCTATATGTGTATTTAGAATATGTAACCGTCATTTGATTGTCCTTATGTTTTATTCTAATAAGGTCTTTAGGAAAGAATAACAGGGTTTTTAAAAAAATTGAAAGTGAATTGTCTTGTATATGTACTTTATGCATACACATGTGAAATGATAGATTTAAGAAAAAATTCGATCTAACCCCCAAAAACTATGTCAAATTCGATCTAACCCCCAACAATTTCAAAAGTCTCATCTACCACCCAAAAAGTTTCCAAATGTCTCATCTACCTCCCAAAATTTTTCATCGTTAGTCAAAGAGACCCCACCCATTAGTAGAGTTCCGTTAATTGCAAATATTAGGACAATATTGCCCTTATTCCAAAGGTAAAAGACCGTAATGCCCCAAACTGCAAACACCTTTACCTAAAACCAACGGCGGTGAGTTGCAGAGAATGGTTTTGTTTGAAGGAAGATGAAGAAACACTTGTTTATGGTTATTTCAGTTACCGTACAGTCACACATCTCTTCTTCCTCTATTATTTTACTTATGCAGCTTGCCTCAAGTCCCTGGTTCACCTTCTAACTTCTCTTCTTCATGAGATATCTGAGGGCATAAACCATGAAAGGTAGATATTTCAATCCCAAATAGTCTCTGTGGTAGTGGCATCTGCCTAATTCCAGTTTAGTCTCTAATTCCATGGTTTGTAACTGAGAATAGCTATCAAATCTCTTGGAACGGATTCGTTACCGAGTCTAAAATGTCCGATGAGTCGATTAAAAGAGAGGTCTTGATGCAGGTCTCTACAAATCGAAATGGGAGAAAATTGGGCGATTTCCAACTGGAGATTATGAGTACCTAGATGTGATCGTAGAAGAAAATCGGTACTTGGTGGAAGTGTCATTGGCAGCTGAATTCACGATTGCTCGACTGACAGATGAGTATCTGTCATTACTGAAGGTGTTCCCTGCAATTTTTGTAGGAGCTGAAGCAGGTGGTGAGATTAATGTGTACGACAGCTAGACAATCATTGAAGAGGATGGAGATGCATGTTCCTCCATGGACCAAATAGCAATAGAGATTGAGACGAAGCTTGTGAAGCAACGGAGCAATCTGTGCTTATTTTGAGACTACAAAGATTATTGAATATTGATGAGAAAGTAAAATTTTGAATTCTGATCAAGGAATGGGAAGGGAAGAAGAAGAAAGGAAAACTAACGAATTGAAAAAAGGCAGATAAGAATTCCATCGGTTGGGAGTAGGACGATTTTCCGAATTCTTGTAACTACGACGTGGGAGGAGCAATGCTACCCATCTTCCTCAATGATGTGTGGACTCGAGGATCGTCGGAGGCTGACGAGCACACCATCTCTACTCAAGATGCGTGGAAAATCCAAGCTAAGCTCGACAGGATGAGATCCAACGCTCGACGAGGACTTAAGGGACTCAGATTCATCAATAAAACGATCACAACGGAGGATGCTAACGAACTCTGGCGCAAAGTTGAGTCACAGTTCGAATAGCTTGCCAAGGATGGTTTCATTTCCAGAGAAGATCTCGGCGAATATATAGGTGGAAAAAAAAAAAGATGGCAAATTAGTAACTTTCTCTCATTTTAATGTTTTAAAGTTTCAAATAAAAAGGGTAAGAATGTCTACTCACATGTTTAGTCAAGTCTGTCAGTTAAATGGGGTCGATTAGAATATCTGGAAATCATTGGATAGTAAATCGAATTTGACATAATTTTTGGGGGTTAGATGAAATTTTTTCTAGATTTAATTATATTGAAAAAAGGTATGTTATACTTAAAAAAAAAAAAAAAAAAAGGATTATAAATTATTTAACACCTTACAAGGTGTCAATAAGAAAATCTATTACAGATATGATACAAAATAGTTTGGATATAGAAAATCCCATAGATGACATAATCAAAAAGGAAAGGAAAGAGAGTCCCATTCCATTTTACTCAATTTAAAATTTAATAATGTAGATACTTGGATCCTTAATAATAATAATAATAATACTAATAATAATAATAATCATATTATTATTATTATAATAGATAAGCCCTTGATATGGTTTTTGTTTTCAAAAACCATAGTTCAGAATTAATTTGTGGTTCTAGAAAACAACGGTAGCAGAAGAAACATGAATAAAAACAATAGATGGTCAAGAGCAGGCTGTTTGTTGATGTCAACGCAATCCACCATATCACCATATATCTACCTACATAAAATAAAACAAGAAATAAAATAAAAAAAAGAAGAAAAAAAAAGAGAAAAAAAAAAAAATATATATATATATATATATATATATATATATATATATATATATATATATATATATATATACTTGAGGGCCGAATCAATGGTTCAAGGATTCGGGAATCTGATTCCGTATCACCCGGATCTTGATGCAGATTGGGGTGGATCGACCCTTAAAAACCCTAGAATTGGCTTCTCGTGTGTGGAACTCACCAAATTATGTTCACCACTTGGTTGATCCCGATGTCAGAATCGGCCAATAGGAACCAAGTGTAGTCGAGCCCATAAAATAAAGTGTTGTCGCACGAACTGGTTTGCCCCGAGTCCATAAGAATCTGTACACAAAAGAAAATAACGACAAAGGTGGAGGTCAAGTTGGATAACCATTAGACCACTCTGATGTCTAAGTTAGTCCTTGAACAAACATTATGGAACAGACACAGGTGTGACTGCTCCTTTCTATAAATGGAGACAAATAGTCACCTTAAGCAAGATAGCCATGAGGGAAATTGAGTTGTGGATCATTTTACCTTCGCTAGTCCTTGTAAGCCTGGAGTGGGTGAATATAGGGCCTATCCATTAAAGGTAGGAGGGAAATATGAAAGACGTAGATCTCGTCTTAAATGAAGGAAATCGGCTAGATTCCTCTTATTAAGCTTTAGCATGGATCACGAGATCTGTACTCTCCATATCCATCCTCCGAGATCGACCCTTAGATTCAGAAAGGATATGGACTGAACGGGTTCTTATGTAGAAATCCTCCACAGATAAGGTTTCCTTATATAGATTCATGATCTGTCTTGTGATAGTTTGTGCATTTGCATACCTGGCGCCATATCAGTTGTGGAGGGGTATATCCCCATAACATAAGATATATCACATCTCTCTCCAGATCTTCTATGGAGATGTTCTTCCCTCACTGATACAAGGAAACAATGGTAAATTTATACAGCCTAATGATTTTGCATACCTTCGTAAGTAGCATTTATTGGGGGCAGAATTAACCAGCTTGGAATATATATGTGAAGTGATATAAATTTATCATTAAAAAAAAATAAATGTGTTAAATTAAAAGAATAAAAAAAAATAAAATCCCAAATTATTGTCAATAAGAAAATCCTTTTTTGATATTTTCAAATTCTCCCCCGCTGAAACATGATTTTGAATACTCAAAAAATAGCGTTTATTGAGGGAAAAATTTGTCAACCCATTTGTATTCCATCTTCTTATTACATATTATTCATTTTTTAGTTGTCGTTTTTCGAATATACATCGAAAGGATAAAAAATTTTCTTTAAAAAATGTGTTAAACTAGGAAGACAAAAAAATAGGATTCTAAATTATTATCAATAAAAAAAATAATTTTTTTGATATTTCCAAATTATTTTCAATAAAAAAAATCTCACAAGTTTTGACCATGAAATAAAAAAGGTCCTCACAAATTAAACCATATATGAAGCAGCATTCAAAGTGAAAGATAGAAAAGAGTTTTCCCTAAACATGCAATTAGTGGGAAAAATATTCATAAGAAAAACATGAATAAAATAAATCATCTAGCAATGTATTAGTGTGCTGAATATCAGCTTCAAGAATAGGAATTGGAACTCAGGTACAATCTATTGACCTTGAATCTCAGATGTCGTTAAACAAGGAATCAATCAATCAAAAACCTTCAAGCGATCCTTCTCTCCTTGCAAATCCTTGAATTCGTCCGATCTCAAGTACCTCATCACCTCTTTCAATCTCTATTCATGGTTTCATCTCTCCGGGGCTTGGTTCATTAAGGTGGAAATAATATTGCGGGTTGGGTTCAGAAACATGGACAGGTGTTCAAATTGTCTCCTGTCAATTCAAGGGATTCCAGCTATATGATTCAGTAGTTAGAGTTCACCCGTTGTGCACACCAATATATTGGTATGTGCGCCAGATGAACTCCAACTGTTGGATCACAACTGGAGGAATTGGACAATAAGAGATGATTTTTAAGATGTTTGGATTCAAATCATCTCCTGTCGTTGGAAGGGCTCTAGCTATGATCCAGCGGTTAGAGTTCACCCTGTATACATACCAATACATCGGTATATGTGCCAAATTAATTTCAACCGTTGAATCATAACTGGAGAAAGTGGACAACAGGATGCAATGCTGGCAGACAAGTGGAGACAAAGAGGGGCTTGATGTGCCAAAACTTGCAGTGGTGGCTCGCTTCCTGTTTGGCTTGAGCGGATGTTTTGAATTTGGTTTCATAAATTCTTTATCAAATTTGGTCTTTTCAAGAGATCCAAATCCTCTCCTCCCAAGGGAATGTTAGAGCGGGAGCTATGTTAGCACTGCAATCTATCGTTTTCTTGGATTCAAATCATCTCCTCCCTGTACTAGGAGGGAGACGCCCCTGTCGGATGACCGACACGTGGCTCTCGAAAAAATCCGAACTCCATGTCCGAGCCGACACCCAACCGACAAGCCGAGCAGACAGGGGGTGTCGGTTCGGACTTGGGGCTCGTATTTTCCTGAGAGCCACGTGTTGACCATCCAACGGGGGCGTCTCCCTCCTCCCTGAAATACAGGGAGGTGACGATTCGGATCCCGCTGTCTTCTGACATTTTCTCTCTCTTTAGTTGTCAAAAATTCTTTAACTGGTGGAATGGGACCTACGATCTCCCTCTCCCCTCTCTCTCTTCTCTCTCCATTTGCCATTACAATTACCGGACACAGACAACAACAATACTCGAAGACCCCACTCCATTCATGTATTTAATTACACATAAATTACATGAGATACTTCAGCTTCAAATGTAGTATGGTCGGATAAAATAATTGTAGTCAGTTGCCCTAGGAGCGTGACTCCAGCCGCTAGATTACGGTTAAAAGGATTCCATTGACAGCGGCAAGAGATGATCCAAGTTCATAGAAGAGGCAGCAGACGAGGGCCAACTGATTCGACCTGGTTTATTGGCAGGTGACTGGTCCGGTTGGTTTCTTTTTTTTTTTTTTTTTTTTTGGTGGTAAATCCTTGTATTCGATTGTGACAACTAATATTTAATACCAATAATATCTCTCCAACTCAGCTATAGTATGCGACGTAAGATGGATAAGGTCATGTAATAAACGGTTTTAAATGGTTTTAAAATTCGTATCTTAATCAGTTGAATTAACCTATTCGACTGGGCCAATCCTGATTAAGCTTGTTTATAATTATGCCGAGTCCAACCAAATTAGGCCGAGTTAAAGAGAGTAGGGTTGAAGGTTGATTCCAACTGATTTCTAGTTGATTTTTATCAATTCAAGGGCAATTTGACTCAGAATCAATAGAGACACACCCGGTTCTGAATTTTATAATCTTGCCTTGAAACCCTGTTTTTGTCTTGAATGACACCTCTATAAATTTATATGGATTATAATACTTTCCTTTAAATATTCATAATCTTATTTTCAAAAGTTTTCTAAATAAGGGATATAAAAGTTTTTTAAAATTCGTTTCTAATAAATAATTCATTATTGTGATATTATCAAAGTTGTCATTATCTTGTACGATTTTTAATTAAACATATAAAATGATAAAAAATTAAGTTCCCTAAAATAATTATATAATCATTAGAAGGTGGAAAAAAAAAAGATTTTATATTATTTGACACATTTAAGGAGCCAATTCGCTCGGACAACTAACATAAAAAATATTAATGTACAAAAAGGATAAGACAGACGAGTGGGTTGCATAATTTTGTATATATATATATATATATAAAAGACAAGTCAATTAATGCCATTTTTAGAAAATCATTTTCCAGTATAAATTTGTATGTGGTTGGGTTATTTCTTGCATTGAGGATATTGAAGTTTTGAATATGGGTGTCAAGGGCATCACCACGTTTTTCATAGTACTTGTGTCTTTGTCGGGCTTATGCTGCCATGGAGTGAAAGCAGCAAGGAAGAGCGTCTCCATAGAAGATTTGGAGTTGGAAAAGCAACTCAATATTCTCAATAAGCCTGCTATCAAAACCTTGCAGGTATAATACCTCTCCTACATAAACACAATAGGGCTATATATATATATATATATATATATATATATATATATATATATATATATATATATGCCTTATTTTTTGAGGCTCGACTAGACCTAGTCTTCATATTTTGCTGCTTACTTGCGGCTAAGGCTCAAGATATCCTTATAACGAAAACTATAATGGTTGATGCAAAAATTGATCCGATATCAATAGTAATTAGAGTTGTAGTCGATGGGATGATTGACACGTGATTGAAACGATTACAAAATTTAGAAGAAAATTATAAAAATCGGCCACTACTACTAAAACCATGGTTGTGTTTTTTCTGTTTATGGAGTGATTTTATTTTATTTTTTTTTTACTTTTTGTAGGTTGGTGGTGATATCGTGGATTGCATTGACATCAACAAACAACCTGCTTTTGATCATCCGTTACTTAGGAATCACAAGATCCAGGTATTCATATTATTCTTCTAATCCCTTGTTTTAATTATTCATATTTTTCTTGCTATCATTGTTTTCTAGATCTAAGATTAACTCTCAACAATCTCAAAACCAAGGGGGTGATGGTCGTTTTAATTAATTTTAAAAGGGCGCGGCCCCTTTGGTTTTTTTTTATCGCTTTCTCAAATAACCAAGTTTTAACCAAATTAGTTTTAAGGACAAGGCAAACAGGAAGGGGGGGGGGGGGATTATCCACATGTCGAATTTTAAACTCTAATTCAATCAAATACCCCCTATGTATTGTCATGCATCCTGTGTTTGTCCATGCATGTATACGAGTACTCTAAACATTACTATAACACTCCCCAAGTTTGAATCGATTAGATTAAAAAAAATAGTAAAAATGAATGGTCCAGATTTTTTTTTTTTTTTTTACATCTCAAACCTTAAAACCCTAAAATCTTAAAATTCTAAACCCTAAGGCTTTGTTTGGTTGCAAAGGGAATTAAAGGAAAGTGAAGTAAAATTTTTAAACTTTAAATAGAAACTTTTGTAATAATTATAGTACATTGCTAGTTATCATATTCTATGTAACTAATTCCAAAAGTTATAAAAAAAATAATTCTAAATTATTCCATATTTAGTTATTAATTTACATTTCACTTTGCATCTAACTCCCTTCCATTTGAAAAGGAAAATAAATTTTATATCTTATAAATATCATTATTAAAGATATTGAGAAGTTTAAATAATTTATACAATATTCATGTTGTGTTACAATATAAAAGTTTCCATTTAAAATTAAAAAAAAAATCATTTCCCTTTCCTTCAATTCCTCTTGCAACCAAACAAAACAGAACTTTAAAACCTTAAATCGTTAAACAGTCCTGGAAAACATTTCCAGAACTTTTACTTCAACCAAATAGATTGATAATTTCACCATTTTAATTATTGGCCTCACCTGTGGTTGATTCACCTGATTAATTTCACGAGCAGAAAAGTATCCACCTTATGTATTCACACAGACGCCTGCATGCCCACCTTATATGGCACTCCCCAGCCTAAGTTTGTAGTGATCCCTATTCATATATGTTCAAACACAATTCAGTTTTACAGAATTTAAAAGTATATTAAGACAGGATAATATTGTTTAATTGGATGGAATTAGATCAGAAAATTATTTAGATGATAACATGAACGACATGTCTATAAATTTAGAGGAACAAATTTGGACATATAGGCAAAAGGACTAACATTTCCCTCCTTGACTAGGGTATCCACCAAATAATTTACTCCATGTTTTATTTAATATAATATTTCCTAACCATGTGTGTCACTTAAGAGTTTATTCAATAGTTTTAGAGGTTTATATTACATGTTTTTTCTATATGGAATTAGGGTTTCTATATGTATTAGATTTATACTCTTGTATCATTTATTTATTTTTTATGATGTCACTAATATTTTAAAACTGTATTTTGTTTTATAGATGAAACCAAGTTTTCACTTAGAAGAAGTGACAGATGAAGAATCATCAATTGGCAAACTTTCAGGGTTTAGGCTTCCAAGTGAAAGATGCCCCTCAGGGACAGTTCCTATCAGAAGGACTCGTAAGGAAGACTTGATCAATTCTAAATCTATCCCAAAACCATATCCAAAGAAAGTTCGCCAACTTGATTATAACAATCCTGGCCAACATGTAAATATCTTCTCAAACATATAAGCAATTATTGAGATTGCGTTCGGTATGTATGCTCGAGCAGAATGTGTTCTACTATAGAATGAGAACGGACTAAAATGTGAGATATTTCTGTTCTAATCTCAAAATGAAAAAAAAAAAAATCTTAAAAATCCAATTTTATTTTTTTAATCAAATTCTAGATTCCAAACTCAAGAATGCATTAGAATGCTTTCCTAGAATGCACACCACACTCTACATTAATTTGCAATTTGATATGTTTTCATGTTCCATATTTCCACTTATGTTTCTCATGGTACCCACTATTCGACAAAGTTCCATTTTACCTTCATTTATGAGAATGATGAAATGTCCTTCAATCCATAGCATCTGTGATGGTAGGTTGGCTATTGTCAACCTGGAGCAGATCCAGAGATGGAAAGGTTCAGAACGTACACCTATTCCCATTAGCCATTAACTTGGAATGGAGTACTTTAAAAGTGTTTTACAGCTAATGTAAATTCACTTTACTGTGGCAGAAAGTATCCATGACCCTCTCATAGTTCATCGGAATGGAGTTGAATCGATCGATTCGTATCCATTTTAGACTCGGTAGATCCAAATTTTGATATTATTTTAATGAAAATTGTATATGTGTCAGTTTTTCATTGAATCAGTATATGATCTGATCTAGATCGGATTGGTTTTGAACATAACTGATACAATGTCTAGTGTCTGGCACCTAAATTTAAAACCAAGACCCTCTATCATGTAAGATTCTCACAAGAAAAAAAAAAAAACAGACGAGCATGAGATTTTGCATTAGGATGTAGTCCTTTGCTTTCAAGAATGAATCCAAGGGGAAAAAGAGATTGCAATAGAATGTAATCCTTTGATTTCAAGAATGAGGGAAAAGATTCATGCCCGGATGTGTGTTTCCAGCTGCAACCAGTCATAGGAGAGGGTGATATCACTGCCGAAATGAACAAATTCCACCCTTGGATTCCCCCATGCACTGGTGTAGGGGCCTCGCAGTCAGGCAAGGATTCCTCACCCATGTAATAAATAAGTGGGCGGTAACTAAAAGTACAATAAAATGCAAAGTTGTGAAGTCGATTTATATCCTATACTGTTTATCTGAATTTTATCATATATATATATTTTTTATTATTATTATTATTTCAATGAGAATATGAGAAGCATATATATTAAGAGTTGTCTCGACTGCTTGGCTTGCAAAATTTTAACAACTGATCAATTGGCTGATTTGTTTACACAGTATGCATTAATTGAGGTATTAATACCGAAATTGAAAGCTTTTGGAGGCAAAGCTCTCATCAGTGGCAATAATCTGACTGCTGCAAATGACCAGTATACCATGGCTCAGATCTGGGTTGAAGATGGAGCAAGGGGTCAACTCAATATACTACAGACTGGATGGGCAGTAAGTCCTCTCTCTCTCTCTCTCTCTCTCTCTCTCTCTCGTGAGGGAGAAGATTCTCTAACAGGTGATCCAATCCCAATTCAATCTCTCAGGTACACCCAAAACTATATGGAGATAATTTGACCCGATTGACAACGTTTTGGACTGTAAGTTTTAAAATTAATTTTTTTTAAATTTATTTTCACCCCTTTTAGTTTTCCAGCATTAACTTTAATTAGTGTTAGCTTATTATTTTTGGTATATATATATATATATATTTTTTTTCCCACCTATATATGAATAGGTTGATGGTGATGGTGCAAAGAAAACCGGATGCTTCAATACACTTTGTCCAGGTTTTGTGCAAATTAGTGATCAACTGTTCCCCGGCATAGAACTTAAACCACTATCTGTATATGGTGGACAACAATATGTTGCCGATTATATGATTAGCCAGGTAATTCATCACTAGCAGATCATATAGCCAGTAGATATGTGGAATAATTTTTTTTTTCCGTTTTTCCTTTCATAAACTAGAAATTCATTAACCCTATACAAACACATAAATGCTCCATTTGGTTGCAAGTGAAAGAAATGGAGCAAAGTGATTTTCACTTTTTTAAAAGGTAATCTAATGAATTTGGCTGTAAAATAACATAAAAACTAATCGTGAGAGTTTGAATGATTTGAAGCTATTTGTTACATAATCATGTTCTGAAGTGGTGATTATAAAAAATTTTATTTAGTTTTTATTTAATTTTACTTTTCTTCCCTTTATTCCTTTGCAACTAAATGACATGAAAATGCAACAGCCACAACCATTTGATATATGCTCCATTTGTTTCAAGGTATAATTTTACAGTAAAATTTTACGTGTAATATTTTATATGTAAAAAAAAATTTTCAAAATTTGTTTCCAATAAATAAAAGAAAGAAAAAAAATTCTTTTTCCGTCCCCCCCATAGAGATCACTATATTTTATCTATTGAAAATAAACATTGAAATTTTTTTTGACATATTAAATATTATGATACGTACCTACGTATCTTTACGTATCTTGGGGATGGAGAGAGATAAAATAGAAAAATGGGAAGAGATAGAATAGGGAAATGAGAGAAATATAAAGGAAACATAGGAAAAATAAAGGGATAATGGCATAATTGAGGAAGCCTAACCTCTTTGGCTTTACAAAGGAAGCCTGACCTTGTACAACTCTAAAGAGCTATAGTGTTTACATTTTTCTGAACTTCGATTAATTAGTTTTAACATCATATTTATAAGCATTACAAATAGTTAAAAACACTTAAACTACTCATCCTACGAATCTAATAACTAACCCTAAAATAACTCCCCACAATAACTGCTACTAATCACTACTCTCACCACTCCTTTTATTTGTGGTCACGTAATTTTAACTTTTCTATACATGGCTACATAACTATCATTTCCCCTTGAGTTTGTCCTTGTCATCAAGGACAACGGAATTTTGGAAACTTAACTTGCAACTCATGTTTATCCTCCCATGTAGCTTCAATGGTGGAAGGCCCTTCATTGAAGGAGTAGTTCCTCATGTCGTCCTCGTCAATGTGCTCCCACTCAAAATTTCTTCTCCATGTGGTGGGCTTGAAATTCCTTCTCCATGTGGCAGGCTTGATGCCTGTGTTCTGTTAGCATTTGATTCATACCCGCATATCTTGGGGATGGGGAGAGATAAAATAGAATAATGGGAAGAGACAAAATAGGGAAAGGAGAGAAATATAAAGGAAACATAGGAAAAATAAAAGGGATAATGGCTTAATTGAGGAAGCCTGACCTCTTTGGCTTTATGAAGGAAGCCTAACCTCTTTGGTTTTACGAAGAAAGTCTGACCTTGTACAACTCTAACCAACTATAGTATTTACATTTTTCTGAACTCTGATTCATTAGTTTTAACATCATATTTATAAGCATTACAAATAGTTAAAACCACCCAAACTACTCATTCCATGAATCTAATAACTAACCTTAAAATAACTCCCTACAATAATTACTACCAATCACCACTCTCACACTCCTTTATTTGGGGTCACGTAATTTTAATTTTTCTATACGTGGCTACATAACATATTACATGTAAAATTTTATCGTAAAATTTTACGTCAAAACAAACAGAGTACAGAATAATATCAAACCAACAAAAATCACCAACAACAACATAAGCCAAAAAAAAGAATGAAGTGCTTTCGATGCCCCTTTCTCTATCTTAGTTCTTATAGGGGCTATCTTCAATTTTTAATTTTTTGGGCATTTTGATAAAGATGTTCCTTAATAATCTCTGATGGCAGGACAAATCCAGCGGTAACTGGTGGTTTATAACTAGGGATAATATACAAGTGGGATATTGGCCAAAGGAGCTTATGACTCAGCTAGTTAATGGTGTTGGTATAATTAAGTTTGGTGGATTTGCAGTGGGGACCTCGGAAGGTCCTTCACCACCAATGGGGAATGGAAATTTTCCTAGTGATGATTATGCAAAGACAGCCTACTTTGCACGAGTTCAGTATGTGGAGGAGGACCGAACACCAAGGGATCTTCTGGACGGTATGGCTGAGGCACTTGCTGATGAAACTGGTTGCTACACTATAAATTATTATGGGTATAAAAATACTAATTTGGGTCAATTCTTCACCTATGGGGGTCCTGGAGGCAGCTATTGCGGTGCTTAAATAAATTTCAAATTGTACTAAAATTCCTTAATCTTCTTGGCATTGTACGAGGTAATGTATAATCTTCAGTGTTGTTATTGAGTATAATAAGAATTTATTGACCATTTTGTTGGAAGTTTATTCTCGTGCTGCTTATGAAATAGTCAACTATTTCTTTATACGTTTGAGAGTTCCTTTACTTGTTACTTTGAATTTTTATTATAAAAATTTTACATAGTATCAGAGTAGATTTTGACAATTTCCATAATCTCCACTTGTCCGTAGTGCATACTAACACGTGCAAGGAAGTGTTAGGAGTCTAATTCTACACCAATTACTAAATAGTCTACAATCTCCTTATAAACGTGAAAAATATAAAGGAAAATAAACACTAATCTTTGATATGATAAATATTTATATATAAAAACACATTTATGAGATTCATAGCCACTTCTAGGATATGAATCTTAGACAAGGAGAATTTTAACAAAACCATTATACTTATGCTATTAAAAAAACTATCTTAGAAGAATTCTAATATTATATATAATATCATATCAAAGCTAAAAATTTATTACAAATGTCATATCACTTATTTAATCCAAGAAATCAAGTAGAATGTCATATCTTATTTGACGATTTGAAAGTATCATTTGTTGAAGAATTCTGGATGATTATATAACGAAGTCACTTGATATTTAGGGATCTCACAAGCAATCTAGGTACTCACCGCAATTGGACAGGTATACCATATATAGCTTGGCATTTTGAACTTTTTTCTCCCTTTGTATGTGTGACTTTGAAGTGTTTTTATATCTCTAGAGTGAAGATGATCAACCATAAAGTCCAACTCTATGTGAGATACTAGTCTCCTAATATCATATCCAGATTTCCTTTTGACATACCTTAATAATTATCAAAAGTGCCCATAGATAATAATAGGGATTAAAAATACAAAACTAGTATTTTTAATAAAACCAAAAGATATCACCGGTTTTACAAATTAAAAATAAATAATATTTTATCTTTATAAATAAAAATATTTGGATACAAAATCAAACACGATAAATTTGTTCAAATTGGCAGTTTGTATTCATACACTCTTATAATTGTCAAGTTACAAGCAATGGAACATTAGGCACTAAGATCACCACTCAATATACACGAGGTATTTTCATGAAGGACTTCACAGACCATATGTGCACTGACTGTTGAGAGACTAGACCCCATGTCTCCCATAGCCTGGGTAATTTTGACTTGCACCATTCAAACTCATCATGGTCCAATCAATACCTATGTAGGCACATAGCACATCATGATAGGTGTGATCAAGCCAAGGACTACAAAATGGCTTATTCAAATAATCATCCATAAAATTAGCCCATTAATACAATAGACCAAAAACAATGGTATCATATAACCAATTTATAAGCCACAAAATATGCAAGCCACATGCTACATATATATACCTCAAAATAGAGATAGAAATGTTCAAAGAGAATACATAAAAACAACACAATAAATCTGTGTTGGGCCACATAATTCCAACAAACTCATGGAAGGTAACTGATAGCAAGTAAACCTCAATATAATACCAACCGAAACCCTAGCCCGGTAGTTCGGTCAAAACTAGGGGAGCTTCTTCTCTAAGTTTTCCGTACTTACATTAATGGCTCACAATCATTCTTAGCTTACAAGATGCTCTGATGAACATTCAATGACCTCCTTGAAGGTAGGTGTAAAGATTCAACACATTAAGGCTCATCAAATCCTTTCCAAAAGATAAACCATCACTAGTTTTTTTTTTTTTTTTCAATCTTATCAACAAGAAGGAGCTTCAAAAATAAATAATCTGCAAATTTGAACCGTTGGACTCGAATGCAAGATGAAGGAAATATGGCGCTTTTAAAGATTATGGATTTTAAAGATGATCCATCACAAACATTCTAAATAGAATCTTGGAACTGATCTCAAATGTTCCATAAAGCACCAAATCGTACATCACCGATGCATCAGAAGCTGTTGTTAAGTGGCCATTGGCTACATCATAATAAGTCAACAAAGACTGTCCATCGATTGTAAATGGTAGGTGGAGTACAGGCCATCCGATCAGAATCTTTGTAGAAGGTTTCTTTTTTGCGACTAGATCTCAAGAGCTCAAACGTGAGCTACCAAAAAAGGCCTTGCACTTTTTCTATAATTCGACCTATGTACACCCTTCGATTTCTTCTAATTATTTTCAAGCCCCTCTGGATTTTCTAAAATTAGAAGAAAATCCATGTATACACATCAATCGATCGAGAGCTCATTTTCAACTCAATTTTTCATTTTTTTTGCACGCTCTGTGAAAATCGTGATGGCTCTCTAATATGACATTAGAATGGAGTGATTACAGTTTTGATATGAAGCTAATTCAATGATCTACATCTTTACAGTACATTGCTTCCCATGAAACTATTGTGGGATTCACAAAAAATGGTCTCAAAGTCAAAACTTCAAAATGAACATTGGAATTCGGACATGAAACTTTGCGTACATGTTCACTAGGACTCCCACACACTTTCAATCACCTTGGTGCCGCTTAAAATATTGCAGAACTCATGTAGAACTTTGTCGCATGCTGTAAGTTTCCATTGCCCAGTCAACTCAGTCTCAAACCTAGTTAAGTCGACTAGTACCCATGTTAACACATACGAACACTTCCAAACCACCACTCGGGCTGCAGAAGACCCATCCACACTTCTGGCTCACCTCTGCCACTTGCACTGATACTCTCTCCCCTCATTGTTTTTTCTCCTTCAGAGCTTCTACTACTCTCTACTACCAATCTCTCTCCAACTGATTGAGCAACAACGCCATATTAGAAAAGTTGCCAACAATGACAAGAAATGGGCAACAAGGAGACAATGTTAGTTTCAATATGGAGATGAGAGGGAAACCAAGAACCATGATAAATTGAGAGGGATGGAATGTGTTGAAGGGTGTTGTAATATATGCACCACAAACATTATCTTTGATATGAGATAAACATGAGATATAGAATTGTAAAATAAACATACATAGTTATGACTTACCCAATTATTCCATTTGTGCATCCAAAAATCTAACATAGCAAGCATCAAATCCACATTAAATTGATATGCCACAAGTGAAAAAGAACTGTAGGGTTTGAGTCATAGTCAAGACTACCCTCCTTAAAAATCATAGTCTTTCCTTATGCTGAGAAGGGTTCCTTGTGAATTGATTTCTTAGCTAAAACAACCCTAAAAAATCGTAAAGTGTTGCACTCTCTCTCTCTCTCTCTCTCTCTCTCTCTCTCTCTCTCTCTCTCTCTCTCTCTCTATATATATATATATATATATATATATATATATATATAAACCTTCTCTCTATTTGTAGGAGAACCAAATACACTATTATCTCCAAAGTGCATGCTCAAACATCATATCTCTACAATAAGATATGTCTATAGACCATTTAGATATGTCACCAATAATCACACTCATTGGTCATTTAGGTACCTATTAAAAAGAGATAAACCTGCCAATAACTATTTATGAAATGGTAAATAAATAATTTGAATCTAACAAAATTTCTACAGATCCTATAGAAAAGTTGAAATATGAACAACTATTGCAGAGCCTTAGGGCAGAAGATAAATTTTAAGAAATCTTGTTTAACCTTCAGCCCCAATACTCCTTCCAAGTTCAAGAGATGGATTTCAAAAATCTTGAAAATCAAATATGGAGAAGAGCCAACAAAGTATCTTGGATTGCCTGCTGAATTTGGCATCTCTAAGAAGGACAGCTTCATGGATACTCTTGATCAAACTCACAAGAAGATGGCAAATTGGAAAAGTAAGCTTCTCTCTTATGTTGGGAAAGAAACTTTATTGAAATCGATTATATTAACTATGTCAAACTATGCTAGTTCTCATTTTAAGCTACCTATTTCTTACCATAATTCTATTCGAAAAGCAGCTGCAAACTTTTTTTTGGCATAATGGGGATCAAAAAAAGATATACATTAGATTTCTTGGGATAGATTATGCAAATCTAAAGAGAATGGAAGGCTAGGCTTCCGTGATCCTTTTATCTAGAATCTTGCTCTTCTTACCAAAATGGCTTAGAAATTGTGGTCTTCACCTTTGACAACTTGAGCCAATTCATTAAATCCATTTATTTTCCTAATACAGATTTTCTTAATGCTCCAACAGGTTATCGTCCTTCTTGGGCTTGGAAAAGCCTTATAAAAGGAAAGAAACATTTGTTCATGGGCCTTGAATGGCAAGTTGGATATGGTAATGAAATTCAAATATGGGAGGATCAATGGATTTCCTCCATCAAAAGATTTAAGCCTTACTCCCCTAAACCAGAAAATTGCAGATATAAGTGGGTTTTGGATCTTATTTATCCTATCAACAGAGTTTGGTAGGTTGAGATTATTGAGCATTTAATTCTTTAGGATATCAAGCAAGCAATTATGAAAATTCAACTCAGTATATACCCTCATGAGGACTGACTTATTTGGAGAGGTGATAAAAATGGTCAATTTTCGGTTAAATTAGCATACCATATTATCTCCAACTTTATGGATGAGCAGGATCGTCTTTGGCCATCTTCTTCAAGAACTAAAAGCTGGGACGAAACACCTAAGTCAGTCTGGAAACATACATGGTCTTGTCACACGATGCCAAAAATTAGATCATTCTTATGGTGTGTTTATGCCCATGGCCTGGCTACTGGTGAAGATCTTCTCTATAGATAGATCCCTGTTGAAGCATCCTATAGCGGTGTGGTCATTCAGTTGAGTCTGTTGACCATATTCTCCTTATTTGTCCCTTCGCTAAGGCCGTTTGGTTTAGCTGCAATCTCTCTCATAGAATTTCGGACAGCCCAGACTTCAAACTCTATCAGTGGACCCAAAGTTGGGATCGTTTGTTTATTTTTTTCAAAAAATTCTTCTAATTGATCATGGTCCCTAGCTTCCTTTATTTGCTAGTACTTTTGGAAAGCGCACAATGACCTATACTTTTATGGCAATGATTGGAGTCCCCTCGAGGTTTTTCAAAAAGCTTTATTGCCTTTTTAGGAGTTTGCTAAGGTGTCTGATTCCTCTATCTTTGTACATGATAAGGATCCCAGGTTGGAAGTAAATGCGTTACGGACCCCCCTTCCCGCAGTTGGTCTAGTTAAAATTAACACAGATGCATCCTAATTTGAGGATTCTGGTGCTAGAGGGGTCGGTATCATATTTCGTAATGATGAAGGAAATATTCTTTATGTCGGCTCCCAGAATGTTATCTCTCCTTCGGGAGTGGTTGGCAAAGCGCTGGCTATTAGAGCTGCTCTACAACTTGCCTTGAGTGAAGGTTTTTATAATCTGATCGTTAAATCAGACAATGATGAAATTATCCATTGTTTTTGTAAGAACTGTGTTCTAAAACCGGGTCTAAACCGTGGTTTTATATGATGACAGGTGTCCCAATCATAGCCGGACCGGAAGGCGAAGCCGGGTGACGAACCACGCAAAATTTCAGGTACAAGAACTACTCAAATTTGATAAAAACTCATACCGGTCTGACTATACCGGTCTGAGTCAGTCAGACCGGTATGGTACAACCGGTATGGTATACCGGTCTGACTATATCGGTCTGAGTCACTCCGACGGTATGTGCTACCGGTATACTTATTTTCTACGGGAGACGGACTCCAACGGGTCCCTCACTCCGAATGGAAACTTGGAAAGTTTCCAATCATGGAAAACCTTCCCAAGAATGCCCCTCATCTATTTATAGAGATGATCACACTCCATTGATCCTTTTCAAACCCTAGCCGTCTGGAGAAGAGTTGAGAAGGAGCAAGGAGGAAGAGGCCACCTAGGAAGGAGACTACAGTGGAGGAGCACGCCGCCGATCGACAAACACTGTCGGTAAGTGCTCTATACTATTAGTAATATCAGGATGTCGGATCGGAGCCGCAAAGCGGCGCAGCGATCCAAAAAGCCTAGGATTTCCATTAGTTTTCTCATTCGGATCTAATCTAGGTTTGATACGGCATTCTAGTCGAAATCAAAATACCAATAGAGTATTTGAATCTTAGAATGGGTTAGGAGAAACCCTAGAAATCGAGCCAATGACCAAAGGGAAAGAGAGATCCGAGATTGGGTTCTCGGATCCAAACCACGGACTATACCGGTTGGACACAAGGTCCGGTGGTATGGGCCTGCGGTGTATACCGGAGGCACATACCGGTCTCACATATGTGCAACCGGTATACATACCGGTGGCACATACCGGTCTCACTATACTGAGATCGGTACATGTGACCGGTATGCCTCCCGAGCCTGGTTTGCTTGGCCAAACCTGGTTCTCACCTCTGTAACCTTAATATATATATTTCTTTTCAGATCATGATCTAGGGGTATACGGTGGAGGACTTTATGACTGCTCCAGCTTACAGCACGGTGGCTGCCCTGGACTCCCAGATAGTGGAGGACGAGCATGATGCATCATGCGAGTGCTCGTTCTGTGACTTCTCTCAGTGATCGATTTATTTTCTGTTAAAACATTGTAATAATTATTATTTAAATTTTGTGGATGATGGAATAAGTTGAATAAGTATTTTAAATTACCACATAGATCTCAGTTCATTTATTTATATTCTGCTGCTATGTATTAATCTCTGATTATGTTAGACTGCTTGGGAATGATTGGTTGACACGGTCTATTGAGATCCTAGTGTGAACTGTGGTTTAAAATCGATTCACTCACACTTCTGGTCAGCCAGAATTGGGGTGTGACAACTTGGTATCAGAGCATTAGGCTCTGTCCAGCTAATCATTCTGCATTTAACTGTGTCCAATGAGCTGAGTTAGGAAAATTAAAAACTTTAATAAGAACACACCATAAGCTTACTTGTTGCTTCAGACTTAAGAAAGATGCATAATATACTATTAATGGAAGAACAAATATAAGCACTGAAGTATTAAGAGAAACAAATAACCATTTCATAATTTTTTTTTTTAGTACAAGTAAACAACAGAGTACAGTCCACAAGTCTGACAGTTACTCTAGTAACAAAATAAACCAAATGAAAATAAAATAAAAACTACATCTGACTATGGTGGTGTAGCGGGCCTGGATGGTACCGGGTCTGCAATATCATAGTCCCGCTCGCACACTTCTCTGAGCCAATGAACCTGGTCATGCGTGACCCGTAGGCTACGAGCTAGACGCCCCAACTCCTGACCCCTCTCTCGCTGAGAATCCATGAGCCCTCTCTGGTATCCAGGATGCCTCTCTGAGTATCTCTGATCTCCATGAGCAAGCTCATCACTGGGTCCAAAGGGGGATGAGATGGTCCACCAACTGGAGAAGGCCTAGAGGGTCCTGCAACTGGAGAATACTGGGGTGCAGGTGCTGGGATGTCCTCCATGTGTGCATCTCCATCATTACCCATCTCGGTTGCCTCTGCTACTACTGTTGCTGCTATTGCAAGGGCCGCATGGTTCCTAGGTAGGAGAGGACGAGCCTATAACTCCTCGTCACTGAGCACTAGATCGTCCATCTGCATCTTATAGATGGCCTCGACATCTATATCAGAACTCATGGTATTCTCACAGCTACCTCACCCTGCATATCCACACCCAGACGCTGCAGCAAAGCTGTGATCAACCTACCATATGGGAGATTGTCTGTCACACCAGGCATGGCCGCATAGATCATAACCCGAATAATCAAGTAAGGCAAACAAACCCGGTGCCTGGTAGCCACACAGTAGGTGAGGTACTGGGTCAACTGGGATAACTCTCCATAGTGCCCACTCTGGGGAACAATGTTATGCTGTATGATCCGACATAATAGGCGAGGCTGAGGACGTAGGTTCGAACCCAACATGACACTACCTGGTAATAAGATCTGCTCTGCTATAGCTACCCTTATGTCCTCAGAAAGATATACTTTGGCTCAGGGTGGACAATAAATGAGTTCCCCGTCGTCATGAATCTCCAGATGTGCAGCTAGTTCGGCTGTGTTAAATGAAATCATCACCCCTTTCACATAGTTGGTGATGTGAAGGTCTCTGGCATGCTTCTAGTCATTTAAGTCACCTTCTACCTCCAAGTTGGCAAAGAACAACTTCACCAAGCTAGGACGGGTAGTCTTTCTATACTAGATGAAGGGTAATGTCACACCCCAATTTCGCACTATTTAAAATGGTGTGATGAACCACTAACAAACCAACAGTTCAACCAAGATCTCAAGTAGGCTATATTCGTGTTATCTAAACTCCATACATCCACATAAATAATCAGAGTAAATAAAACAAATAGCGGAAGTCTTATAATAAAATGAACTGGAAATCTATTGTGATATCAATATTTAAATAACAAATTATTCTGTATCAACTAAGACATAAATAAATAAATATCAAATACATGTCTTTAATAATCCAAATAAATAAAACTAAAAATATAATCGAATACACATGAGTTGCACTCGCAAGAGATGTCATGTGTATCCACTTCATCTTCAGCTACCATCGCTGCAATGTTCCCGTACTCTGGAGCGTTTATATAGTTTTCAACGGTTAAACCTGCATCATCAACTAAAAATATTTGACGTCGAAGGGTGAGCACACATCATGGCTCAGTGAGCAAACAAAACAATGCAACAATACATATGCATGCAATCAATTTATATCTTTGGTCCGATTTAAAGTTTGCACTGTGCTATAGAAAGGATAGGTGGCCGCCGCACCTCTATACATAAGTGTGTGGATACGCCCAATGACTCATGCACTGTCGCCCACAGCACCCAAAATGGCACAATATACATCCCATGAAAACGGCATGGCTGTACCGATTGATACCATACCAACAAATAAACCCCTACTGGCTAGGGTTGTAAACTGGGCTCGCAACTAACCAATCCTAATGTCAAACAGTGTATCCAAGGCCTCACCTCAGCATCCCTCAGAACATCCATAGAGATAGAGCTAAGGCCCCCCAGTAGAGTCAGAGACTACAAGGACCGAGACCACCTCCCCTGATGCTCTACGACATAATAGTTCTGCTAAGGTAATGGCGATACGACGACATCAGTGGACATGACTTGAGTCGACTATGGCACAATATACACCCCATGAAGAATGGTCATGGTTGTACTGGTTGATACCATTCCTACCCTCACCATATACACTGGCCAAACACAAACATTCACATGCCTATTCCTATCATCAACATCATCATCATCATCATGTTATAAGCAGTAAAGTAAATATGCATGAACAATTAATAGAAATATTGGATGACATATTGAATGCACACACAAGCATACACGCATAGAATCAATATGACATTGGACACAAGAAGTAAAACAGTTTATTATTAATCAGTTAGTTTAGGTCTTGTTCCCTCACCTTAGCTTGCTAATAGATACTCTTCCAAGCTTTAGAATCACCTTTATAATGTTATTATATTGCTAAAAGACCTAACAAAGCCGATAAAATTTATTTAGAATTTATTCAGAATTTAAAATCCATTCTGTTAACTGAGGGTCGGAGGTAGGGTCGGAGTCATGATCGACCCTGGGTGCGACCCTCCCCAATCTAGACTTCCCGAACAATGAGGGTCGATCTTCAGGATCACATAGGATCGGATAGTCATCGACCCTCTGTGCGACCCTCGATGGATTTTGGTCAATTTCCCTCCTTTTAGTCCATCCTTCGTGTTTGGGGTCCTATGGCTTTCTCCTACAGTCCATTCAACATTCATTCTATGGTCTAGAACCATGAATTATCCACCTAGATAACTTTCACATAATCTCCCATAGTTTTCTATGAAAACCTAACCATGGGTTGATGGTTTGGGTTTCTCCGAGATCATACTCTCATCATTATCTAACCTAAGGTCTGTAGAAACTCATGGAATTAGTATCCATACTTGAGAAGATTACTCCCTCTCTGCAACTCTTCTCCTTTTTGCTATCTTCTTTTCCTTGCTTCTCTTCTTCTCCTTTTCCTTCTCTTCTCTTTCTCTCAATTCAATTAGGGTTGTAAAAGGAATGAAAGAGGCTTAGGGACGTCCTTTAAATAGAGTAGAAACATCCTAAAATAAGTCCCTTTTAGATTAGGAAAGAATCCAAATCGAAAATTAGAAAATTTCCTAATTTCAGTTTCGGCGACAACTGAGGGTTGACGGGAGGGTCGATGATCCCGTCGACCCTAGGGTTCCTAAGGTGTCCGACCCTCCCTATAAAAATGAGGGTCTGACTTTCTGTCTTGGGGGGGGTCCGACCCTCCATTGCTGGGTATGCGACCCTCCCCTTAAATTGAGTGTTTTAGGGTCGATTTGATACCTGGGATCATGATCTCCTTCATGCCCTTGGTCCATTTGACTCAACCATGATGGGTAAACCTGGTTCAAGGTGATAAGACCGGGTTAGTTTGATATGGGTCTTACAACTCCCCCCTACTTATAAAAATTTTGTCCTCGAAATTGCACGTACCTTCTGAATCAAATAAGTGAGGGTATTGCTTTCGCATATCATTTTTTTCTTCCCATGTAATTTCTTCCATGTCTCTACTTTTCCATGTGACCTTAACATAATAGATATCTCGGTTGCGTAGACGTTGAACTTTTCGACTGGTGATCTCAGTTGGTGTTACTTCAAATATCAAATCATCAGTCAATTTCGGTAATTCTACTGTCAACACGTGCGTTGGATCCTTGACATACTTCTTCAATAGGGAAATATGAAATACGTCATGCACACTTGACATAGATGGTGGTAGTGCTAACTGATAAGCCACTTTCCCATGCTTAACTAAAATCTGATATGGCCCGACATATCTTGGACTTAGTTTCCCTTTCTGTCCGAACCTTTTCAATCCTCGCATAGGCGATACCTTCAAGAATACTTTATCACCTACGGCGAACTCAAGATCTCTACGTCGAGTATCTGCATATTGCTTCTGACGGTTCTGAGCTGTTCTCACTCTTTCCTTGATAATGTCGACCACTCGACAAGTCTCTTCAATAAATTCCGGTCCAACAATACTACGTTCTCCCACTTCATTCCAAAACAAAGGAGTTCGACACTTTCTGCCATATAGTGCTTCATAAGGTGACATCTGTATAGTAGCCTGATAGCTATTGTTATAAGCGAACTCGATCAGTGGTAATCTTTCATCCCATGATCCCTTGAAGTCAATTACACATGCTCGTGGCATATCTTCTAGAATCTGGATTGTACACTCTGACTGTCCATCTATTTGTGGGGGGAATACAGTACTGAACTTCAATGTTGTACCCATAGCCTTTTGCAATCCCTCCTAAAACTTGGAAGTAAATCGTGGATCTCTATCGGACACAATGCCTTCTGGTAACCGTGTAATCGAACAATATTATCCACATACAGCTTTGCTAACCTTTCCAGTGTATACTGAGGTCGTATTGGTATGAAGTGAGCTGTTTTAGTCAGACGGTCTACAATCACCCAAACTGCCTCAATTACTCGAGGAGTCAGTGGTAATCCCGTGACGAAGTCCATAGTGATGCAGTCCCATTTCTATGCTGGTTCTGGTAATGGTTGTAATAGTCCTGCAGGTCGTTGTCGTTCAGCTTTTACTTTCTGACAATTTAGGCATTGAGACACGAACTTAGCTACATCTGCTTTCATTCCTCTCCACCAATACAGTTTCTTTAAATCATGATACATTTTTGTACTTCCCGAATGTATCGAATAGATGGTGGTATGGGCTTCTTTCATCAGTCGGTGTCTAATGTCCACACTTTCTATTTCAGGTATACATATTCTTCCTTTGTATTTCAGTACTTTCTCTTCATCCAAGGTGAACTCAGGATTAGTCATACCTTTCTCGATATCTTCTTGTACTGTTCTCAGATAAGGATCCGATTTGATAGCTGTTTTCAATTCATCCATTATATCCGGTATAATTTTCAATGCAGCGAACATATTTGAAAATCGATGAATAAACCCTTTGTTGGCTGATCCATCCGTTGTATCTATCACATACTGCTCATTGCCATGATTGAATATCATTCTAGTAGTACACATTGCTGCGGTTGTACTAATCTTTCCTTAAGATTTTATCATTGCCTTTCTGTTCAACTCATCTGCTACTACATTAGCTTTCCCCGGATGATACTGGATATCACAATCATAGTCCTTCAATAGTTCCAGCCATCTTCTTTTTCTCGTATTCAATTCCATCTGATTAAATAAATAAGTAAGACTTTTATGGTCCGACTTAATCTGAAATTTCTCTCCGTATAGGTAATGTCTCCATATCTTGACAGCATGTACTACTGCCGCTAACTCCAGATCATGAGTGGGATAATTCTTCTCATGTGTCTTTAACTGTCTTGAGGCATAAGCAATTACTTGCTCTCCTTGCGTAAGCACACATCCTAATCCCAATCCTGACGCATCAGTGTATAAGGTAAATGTCTGTCCTGGAACAGGAATAGTCAAAATCGGAGCGGATATCAATCTGGTCAAACTTTTTCCCTTTCTTAGTCAGACTGGTGAGAGGTATGGCAATCCGGGAATAGTCTTTCACGAATCTCCGATAATAACCGGCGAGACCCAGAAAACTTCTAATTTTTGAAACGCTCTTTGGTGCTTCCCACTTTACAATAGCCTCGATCTTGCTGGGGTCCACTTTGATACCTTCTGCGGATAATACATGGCCTAGGAAGGCGACTTCACTTAGCCAAAACTCACACTTGGTAAATTTGGCATATAACTTCTCTTTCCTTAAGCGTTGTAGGGCGGCGTTTAGGTTCTTGATATGGGTTTCTTTGTCCTTGGAATATACCAATATATCATCAATGAATACTATAACTGACGTATCCAACATGTTGTGGAAAACCCGGTTCATAAGTTCCATGAAAGTTGCTAGTGCGTTTGTTAATCCGAAAGACATGACCAAGAACTCATAATGTCCGTATCTGGTCCTGAAAGCTGTTTTAGGAATATCACCCTCTTTAATCTTCAACTGATGATAACCTGACCAAAGATCGATCTTAGAAAATACTTTTGCTCCTTGCAACTGATCGAACAAGTCATCGATCCGAGGTAGTGGGTATCGATTCTTGATTGTCAGTTTATTCAACTCCCGATAGTCGATACATAATCGAACGCTACCGTCCTTCTTCTTTACGAATAATACCGGTGCTCCCCATGGTGATATACTGGGTCGAATATAACCCTTGTCCAGCAGTTCTTGTAGTTGCACTTTCAATTCCTTCAGTTCAGTAGGAGCCATTCTATGAGATGCTTTTGATACTGGTGCGGCTCTGGGTATAAGATCTATCACAAACTCTGTGGCTCGGTCGGGTGGTAATCCTGGTAGTTCCTCTGGAAATACGTCGGGATAGTCCCGCACTACATCAATATCTTCCAGTCATGGTGCTTCCTTGGTTAGGTCGACCACTGATACTAGATACCTGCCTGCCCCCTTCTCAAGGCACTTCTTAGCCTTCAGTGCTGAGAGTATAAGCTTGCGTCTACGGGGAAGTTTGGTTCCCGAAAAACTGAATTCTGCTCCTTCTTTGTCTTTGAATGTTAGCTTCTTTTCAGCGCATAATAGTTTTGCTGACTACTGAGCTAACCAGTCCATTCCCAAGATGACATCAAAGTCTGCCATCTCAAGTTGTATCAAGGTTGCATCTAAGGTTTTCTCGCCAATGAGAACTGGACATGGTCCATAACCTTTCTCTAATTCCACTTCTAACCCCATTGGTGACCGTACAAGTAGTTTGTAGTCTAATGTTTTGATGGGTAAATTCAACTTCTTTCTGAATGACACAGATATAAAGGAATGAGTAACTCCTGAATCAAAGAGTACTCTGGCGGGTACGCCATTTATAGGTACGATACCTGTAATTTATTTTTACTTAGTCTACATGCTCATACAATGTAATTACAACTAAAAAGGTTTTAGTCATACCTGTGACCACATCGGGTGATGCGGCAGCATCCTCGGATGTAACAGCATATACTCGTCCATGATGTACTTACTTCTTGGGCTTAGGACACTCCCTTATCATATGTCCCACTTGATTGCAGTTGTAACATCTTGGACCTTCAGAATTTGTCTTTGGTTGCTGTTGCGTTACCGGGGTAGTCTTGGATGCAGCAGTAAAGCCTTGAGCACGGAAGGGTTTAAAGGTCTTGTTGTTCCCTCCGTTATAGGCATTTCCGACTGGCCTTTTTATGCCTCTGTTCTATGTAAAGTAGCTTTCCTTCTGGCTCGATTCTATGACTCGAGCAATTTGGACAGCTTCATTATATATCTTCTTTTCCAAGCCCAGAACGTGCTCTCTGATGCTTCCTCTCAGTCCAGTGACAAACCTTACGGGTCTTAGTGTCTTCTTCCTGCATGCTGAGTGGTGCAAAGAAATACAGCTCTTCGTAACGCTGTTGATATGCATCCACGGACATCTATCCCTGATATAAACTCAGGAATTCCTTCTCCATAGCATATCTGAAGCTTCGGGGAAAATACTTCTCGAAGAACGCTTCTTTATAGATATCCCAAGTCAGTAGGGCGTGCTTGGTCAATAGGTAAGCCCTAGTAGATTTTCACCAATGATGTGCGCCACCCTTTAACATGAAGGTGGCACATAGTACTTTTTCTTCTTCAGTGATAGTCATCATAAGAAAGTTTCTCTCCATCTCATCGATCCAATGTGCTGGCCATAACGGATCCGACGGTTTACCGTTAAATTCCTTGGGCTTCATCTTCAGAAATCTCTCAACCAGTCGAGAGTGATCCAGCTGATTTTGGGGGTATGCCCCAAACATGGGTTGTGGATACTGATAGTTAACCTGAGCTGCTTTCAGACCTGGTACTAGAATCTGTGCAGCTGGTGGTTGAGGTGTTTGAGGTGCTGGGTGGTTACCCACCGGTGCTGCACTGGCTTGTCCCGTCTGCATGGGTGTAGCATGTGCGGCTTGGAACATAATTCCCATTGCAACTTGCATTTGAGTCTGTACGTGTTGCATCTGTTGCAATTGCTGTGCTAAATTCATCACCACTGTTGCTAACTCTGGTGGTGGAGGTGGCAAGTTTGTAGGATTTGCCTGATCTGGGTTTTCTGGTACATATATATTCTCCTGGTTAGTTTCCTCCACAGGTGGTGGTGGTAGAACTGCATTTCGGCTCTGTCTAGTTACTCTACGTCCAGACATAATTTCTTTCGAGATTGGTGGTGCCTGAAAATCATCAAAATAGGTGAGACAATCATTTATACTTCATGTAGGCACGTTAACCGATGTAAAATTCCAAAATTTCCAGCTTATTTTATGAAAAATGCTGCCTTTTCTATGCAGGGTCGATGGTGAGGGTCGATGGTATGTCCGACCCTCAGTATCTGACCCTGGGAATGACCTGTTCTTCCCGAGAGCTGAGGGTCGATGTGAGGGTTGATTGGTATCCGACCCTAGGTTTTCTGTCAGATTCCCAAGAGCCGAGGGTCGATAGGAGGGTCGATCCGAGGGTCGATGGTCCTGGTTGAATTGTCCGACCCTCTGACCAAAAATCAGACCTTTAAGATCCGATTCTGGGTTCCTTCTCTGTTATTTCCCTCCCGTTTCGACTCGTCTCTTACCTCTGAGTTGCTACAGTGCCACTCCGCTATTTTGGTCAATTTGGATCCGTGTTTCAACATCAACATCATCCCTGCAGGTATGTTTCCTCATTTTTACCTGTTTTTAAGTTTTCATTTCTAGGTTTTGGTCCAATTAACCCGTATTTTTCAAATTAAACTTTTTTCAACCGTAAAAATTTGATTTTTATTGGGGGCTTTTGTTATTGGTGTCTCGAGGAACGAAAGCCCTCAAAATTTTTTGAGTTTCATCGGTTGGTTATCGAGAACTTGGATTTTTGCTCTTTTTGCCCTAATTTGTCGAAATTTTTGATTTCTTGAAATTTATTCAAATTGGACCTCATTAGTTAAAATTTCCTACTGTATGTGTGTTGTATGATACGTTAGAACCTACGTATGTCCTCCTGCCCACGTGTATGGGTGACAAGTGAGGCTTTTTGGCCACTTACGTCGTTATAATGTCAAATTTCGGATTTTTATCCTATTAACTCATTATCTATTTTTCTTTGCAGATACCATGGCTCGTACTAAGGTACCCAGAGTTCGTGATCCGCTTCGCTTCCGCTCTAATGAAGCCGAGGCACAGTATGCCCACTACACTCGTAAGAAGGTAGAGGTGGTCGTATGGTGAACTTGGCTGAGCTAGCCCTGTTTAATGTGGAGAGAGCATTTGGTGATATGGGGTGGCTCCCTGTCATCACTTACGACGCGTGCACATGCCTGGATTTAGTGCGATAGTTTTATTGTAATCTCCAGGTGGTGGGGGATTACAATGATGTGGATAAGGGTCACGAGCTACGCATCACTAGCTATGTAAAGGGAGTGAACATTTCATTTGACTATCGGCAGCTGGCCGATCTACTGGGCATTCCCTATGATGGCTCTATGGTGTACTGTGCGCCTGGAGAGCCCCAGTTTGTTTCCATGGAGATGAGGGCTGAGATTGATAGTCAGCTGCTATGACCTGATCGTTGGCAGATGAGAGCTTGTTATATGCGTCTGGCTCCACGGGTCTTCTGCAAGATTATCCAGCATAATCTGATTCCGCAGAGTGGCCATTACGAGAGGGTTTCTCAGATGACCCAGTATCTGCTATACAACATCTATACTAGACAGCCTGTCTGCCTTCCTTACATTATCATGCGGACTATGATCAGTGCCACACTGTCCAGTCATAAGGGTAATCTACCTTATGGACGTATGATCACTGTTCTGCTTACTCGCCTGGGAGTTGATTTGGTGGATGAGAAGATTCAGGAGAAAACCTTCTCGTCGCCTCTAGATTGGGAGGCTATCTGCAAAATGGGTATGCGGGATGCCCAAGTCAGTGACGAGGAGAGGAACGAGTTGGTGCGCCCTCACACTCGCATCGAGATTGCTGACGTCGAGGCAGCTGCTGTCGTTGCTAGACCTCGTGTGGATCCTGCCGATGATGATGACCGCATGTATATGGATGTCAACTTGATACCACTGCCTTCACCTACTCATGCGGCTGGAGTTGGTACTTCTTCTGCGGTGGATCCTGCACCTGAGACTGGTCCTTCTCATGCGGCTGGTCCTTCACGCCCACCTTCTGATATGATGGAGATGTTGCATGAGATCAGAGAGGCTCAGCGCAGATCTGATCTGAGGATGGAGGAGTTACTGGACGCCCAGCGTCGGACTGATCAGCGGGTGGCTGATCTTACAGCTAGTCTTTAGGCGACTCAGACCCAGGTGGCCTGGTTGACCAGGCTATGACAGAGATCGCGAGGCACCGCCTCCTCCTTCACCTCCAGCTTCTTGATTGTATTTATTTTCTTGTACTTTAGAGTAACTGTCCGGGTTGTGGACTGTACTCTGCTTTAGTTATGTATATACATTTGTGTCTCTCATATTGTATGTAAAATTGTTTCCTCTTTAATAGATGCATTATTCTCTTTTTAAGTTTGGTCTCAACCATCACTTTTGCTTATAGTGTGTTTTTATTAAAGTTTTTACTTTTATCCTATCTCAGTTCACAATTGTCTTGAATGTATGCTAGTTCAGCGGACAAGGCCTGAGATGCTTTGATACCAAGTTGTCACACCCCAATTCCACACTATTCAGAATGGTATGATAAATCACTAACAAACCAACGGTTCAACCAGGATCTCAAGTAGGCTATATCCGTGTTATCTAAACTCCATACATCCACATAAATAATCAGAGTAAATAAAACAAATAGCGAAAGTCTTATAATAAAATGAACTGAGAATCAATTGTGATATCAATATTTAAATAACAAATTATTCTATATCAACTAAGACATAAATAAATAAATATCAAATACATGTCTTTAATAATCCAAATAAATAAAACTAAAAATCTAATCGAATACACATGAGTTGCACTCCCAAGAGATGTCATGTGTATCCACTTCATCTTCAGCTACCATCGCTGCAACGTTCCCGTACTCTGAAGCGTTTATATAGTCTTAAACGGTTAAACCTGCATCATCAACTAAAAATATTCGACGTCGAAGGGTGAGCACATATCATGGCTCAGTGAGCAAACAAAACAATGCAACAATACATATGCATGCAATCAATTTATATCTTTGGTCCGATTTATAGTTTGCACTGTGCTATAGAAAGGATAGGTAGCCACCGCACCTCTATACACAAGTGTGTGGATACGCCCAATGACTCCTGCACTGTCGCCCACAGCACCCAAAATGGCACAATATACACCCCATGAAAATGGCATGGCTGTACCGGTTGATACCATACCAACAAATAAACCCCTGCTGGCTAGGGTTGTAAACTGGGCTCGCAACTAACCAATCCTAATGTCAAACAGTGTATCCAAGGCCTCACCCCAGCATCCCTCAGAACATCCATAGAGATAGAGCTAAGGCCCCCCGATAGAGTCAGAAACTACAAGGACCGAGACACCTCCCCTGATGCTCTACGACATAATAGTTCTGCTAAGGTAATGGTGATACGACGACATCAGTGGACATGACTTGAGTAGACCATGGCACAATATACACCCTATGAAGAACGGTCATGGTTGTACTGGTTGATACCATTCCTACCCTCACCATATACACTGGCCAAACACAAACATTCACATGCCTATTCCTATCATCATCATCATCATCATGTTATAAGTAGTAAAGTAAATATGCATGAACAATTAATAGAAATATTGGATGACATGTTGAATGCACACATAAGCTTACACGCATAGAATCAATATGGCATTAGACTCAAGAAGTAAAACAGTTTATTATTAATCAGTTAGTTTAGGTCTTGTTCCCTCACCTTAGCTTGCTAATAGATACTCTTCCAAGCTTTAGTATCACCTTTATAATGTTATTATATTGCTAGAAGACCTAACAAAGTCGATAAAATTTATTTAGAATTTATTCAGAATTTAAAAATCATTCTGTTAACTGAAGGTCGGAGGTAGGGTCGGAGTCATGATCGTCCCTGGGTGCGACCCTCCCCAATCTGGACTTCCCAAACACTGAGGGTCGATCCTCAGGATCACATAGGGTCGGATAGTCATCGACCCTCTGTGTGACCCTCGGTGGATTTTGGTCAATTTCCCTCCTTTTAGTCCATCCTTCGTGTTTGGGGTCCTATGGCTTTCTCCTATAGTCCATTCAACATTCATTCCATGGTCTAGAACCATGAATCATCCACCTAGATAGCTTTCACATAATCTCGCATAGTTTTCTATGAAAACCTAACCATGGGTTGATGGTTTGGGTTTCTCCGAGATCATACTCTCATCATTATCTAACCTAAGGTCTGTAGAAACTCATGGAATTAGTATCCATACCTGAGAAGATTACTCCCTCTCTGCAACTCTTCTCCTTTTTGCTATCTTCTTTTCTTTGCTTCTCTTCTTCTCCTTTTCCTTTTCTTCTCTTCCTCTCAATTCAATTAGGGTTGTAAAAGGAGTGAAAGAGGCTTAGGGACGTCCTTTAAATAGAGTAGAAACATCCTAAAATAAGTCCCTTTTAGATTAGGAAAGAATCCAAATCGAAAATTAGGAAATTTCTTAATTTCAGTTTCGGCGGCAACTGAGGGTCGATGGGAGGGTCGATGATCCCGTCGACCCTAGGGTTCCTAAGGTGTCTGACCCTCCCTATAAAACTGAGGGTCTGACTTTCTGTCTTGGGGGGGGTCCGACCCTCCTTTGCTGGGTATGCGACCCTCCCCTTAAATTGAGTGTTTTAGGGTCTATTTGATACCTGGGATCATGATCTCCTTTTTCGCCCTTGGTCCATTTGACTCAACCATGATGGGTAAACCTGGTTCAAGGTGATAAGACAGGGTTAATTTGATACGGGTCTTACAGGTAACCAACCTATTATCCCAAAAGCCGCCTCAACATCGAAGCGGTGAAGATGCACCAAGTTGACAAAACGGCCTGCTTCGATACGCTTTGCTCGAAACCATGCTAAGCGTGAAGCGGCCACCTCCGACCGAAAGTACCTCTCATCATATAAGACAGGTGGGGGTGTGGCCTGTGCATACCAGGCATAAATGATCATTTCCCCGCTCCACAGCATCTTGACATAGTGTATTTGTTAAACAAAGAACAAGAGTCAGTTAGAGACAAATTCAGAAAAAATTTCGACAGTGTACCAATAGAAAATGGTGGGAAAGCCTAAAAACACACCCAGTATGAATGGAATAACTTATTGTGATAGTACAATGCTAGCATAGGTCAAACAATTTCATCAAAGCAAAGAAATGGAGGCATATTAACAAAATTTATCAAAAATCTCGAAAAAACCTAGAAACCTAGGTTAAAAGTCAAAATTTTGAGATTTTCTTTAAACCAATCAATAGAACTTCGAATTGGTTGAGGGGTTTTGCACATTTAGACCCCTAAGACCTTTCTCAAGTGAAGAAAGGAGTTTTTTTATGGTTTAAAATTTTTAAATCAAGAAAGAACTAGGTTTTGGTATAAAAGACGATGAAAAATGTTCTAAAAGAGAGAAGAGAAGGATGAGCTTACCTGAGAGACGAGATTGGTACTCTAGGATGAAGTAGAAACAATCTTAGGAGCATCGGATGCATTGTAAAGACTCGGAAACCCAGAGAGAAATCGCTACTGAAGTAAATTCAAAAGAGAGAAATGAGAAATGAGACCAAAAATCACGATTTTAAAGGTTTTTAGGGATACCGGTCGCACATCTAGGCTGGACTGTGCAACCGGTACCCCCCTACGGTATGGTGCGACCGGTACCTACCGCAGGGTATACCGGTTGAACATAAATGTAGTGTGTGCAACCGGTACTGCCTGCGGAATGGCTAGACCGGTATGAATTGCTAGTCATACCGGTCTCACTCCAGGTGATACTGGTACCGCCGTCGGAACCCTATGGGAATTGGGAATACAATACCATTCTGAGAATCGACTGAACTTGATTCCAGACCTCATGCCTGCATGATAAGACTAGAATAAAGGATTTGTACATAGGAAATTTCGAAAGATAACTGAAAATTGCTTATGTTCTTCCCTATGGATGTATACTTATGCTGCATATGCGTTGAGACTAAATGTTAATTGGAATAATTCTCTAATTTGTCTCATGTATCTCAATGTATTCAGATATCATACAGGGAATTAAATTGCCCCAATGGTGAGAGGAAATGGACGTAGAGTTCATCGCAGACGCCGTCACTCAAGGGCGCCTACCATGGACAGGAGTTCAAGTATAGAAAACTCAGAAGAGAATGAAGAGAGAGTAGGTGGGGAAGAACTTAACCCCCTAAACGAAACTGAAAAGCAAATGAAGGCCAATGAAGAATCGATGTCACAGGGGCAACCAGCTACAGGCTCCAAAACAATGATGGCTAACTTGGTCACTAATATGGAGGCTCAGCAGAAGAAATTCTTTGATGAGATGTTGAAAATGTTTAGGCCACCTGGGCCTGTGTCGGCACCTGCAAACATGCCATCCACAAATGCCGAGAATGTCCATGCAGCACCAGTGGGGGTTAGCACAGTTACTGAAGAACCACCACAACAGGGCCAACCCAACACAGTTCCCCACCCGTTACAGGGACGCCAATTCCTAACCAAGATCAAGGAGGGTATCAGGGACCGTATCAGGGTGCATAATATGGGGGATATCAGGGAGGAAATCAGAGTGGCTATTCTTATCAGCCACAATGGTATGGACAGGCACCATATGGACAGGTTCCTTATGCACAGGGTAGTCTTTCCAGGGTAGTGGACGGATTTTTAAAGCTTAAACCACCAACTTTTACAGGGAAGTTAGGGAAAACACTGTGGCCAGCGCAGTGGATAGCTGAAATGGAAAATAACTTTCAGCTACTGGAGTGTCAGGATGGGGACAAAGTACTATATGCCACTCACATGTTGAAGGAGGAAGCCAATGGGTGGTGGAGTTCCACTAGATCATATCTGGAAACAAAGCACCAGATAATCACTTGGCACATCTTCAAGGAGGCTTTCTTCGAAAAATATTTCCCCAGGAGTTTCCATGATCAAATGGAGAGGGAGTTCCTAAATTTACAGCAATCTCAGTTGACATTAGAGGCATACCAACAAAGGTATGAGGAGTTATTCTTTTTCTCTCCAACTAGTATGCAGGAGGAAGAAACAAAGACTCGTCGTTTCACTATGGGTCTTCGAGGTGTTATCAGAGAGCATGTGCTGGATCGAGGGTTGAGTATATATAATGAAGCTGTACAGGTGGCTCGAGTTATCGAGGCCAGTCAGAGGAAAAGTTTCTTCGCACAAAATAGGGGTCTGAAGAGGCCTAATCCTGAGTCCCAAGGTGGAAGAAACAACAGGCCATACTGTCCATTCAGGCCACCAGCTAGCACAGTGCCTCCCACACCGGCTATTGCAATGACACCACAAGCAACGGGCCCGAACCCTAATATAAAGTGTTTCAATTGCCAACAGGTGGGGCATTATGCCAGAATATGCCCACAACCAAAGAGGGAGCAGCAGCAAGGCAAGGTATATGTTGTTACTACAGAAGAGGCAGCCGCATCACCAGATGTGGTTACAGGTATGATTTTATACTTACTCCTTAACTATTGCATTAATTGTTTGTGCATTTGAAACTAAGGGAGAATTTGAAAAACCTCAGGTACAGTAAATATAGCAGGATTACCTGCCAGAGTCCTGTTTGACTCGGGGGCCACCCATTCTTTTGTGTCAGTGTCATTCAGAAAAGGATTAGATTAACCCATCAAGACTCTACAACCAAGTCTGTTAGTTCGGTCTCCCATGGGAATAGAGGTAGTATTAGAAGATTATTATGGTCCTTGCCCAGTGCTTATTGAAGGACGAGAGTTGGAAGCCAATCTAGTCTAGCTAGAGATGTCAGATTTCGGTGTCATTCTTGGCATGGACTGGTTATCTAAACATTCAGCAAACCTATTATGTGATGAGAAGAAATTGGTGTTCAAGGATAGTGAAAGGTCGGAGTTCAAATTTAAAGGGGCTAGGCTGCCTAGAAAGAGAAAGCTTATACTCTCAGCCCTAAAAGAAAAGAAGTGTTTAGAAAAATGGGGGTTAGGATACCTCGTATCAGTGGTGGATGTGACCGCTGACTTGCCAAAAATGGAGGACATCAAAGTAGTACGGAAATTTCCCGATGTATTTCTAGAAGACCTACCCGGGTTGCCACCAGACAGAGCTACTGAGTTTATGATAGACCTCCTACCAGGAGTAGCACCGGTTTCTAAGGGGGTGTTTGGTAACACTCCAGAAGTTGGACTCTGACTTCTGGAGCATAAATGGAGTAGAAGCCTGTTTGGTAACCCGGTTCGGACTTCTGGAGAATCCATGAGTGAACCGGCTCTAAATGAGCTCTAGAATCCAATTTTTTGGACCATCAAATAGATGCTTTTCGACTTCAGAGCACAATTTTGGAGTAAAAATCACCCCACACCACTACTACCACCAACTACCACTACCCCCACCACAACCCACCAGCCACCAACCACCACCCACCATCGCCACCACCCTCCACCACCCACTACCGCCACCACCACCACCACACTGCCACCACCCACCGCCACCTACCATCGCCACCACCACCAGCCATCGGTCACCAACCACCGCCACCTACCATTGCCACCACCACTAGCCACCAACCACCGCCACCACCACCACTCCCCGTCGCCATCACCACCAACCACCCACCACCGCCACCATCATCCACTACCACCCACTGCCACCTACTATCGCCACCACCACCAGCCACCAACCACCACCACGACCACCCACCACCACCACCACCATTCACTACCGCTACCACCATCCACCACCTACCATCGCCACCACCACCAGCCACCAACCACCGCCACCACCACCCACCACCTCCACCAACTATTACCCACCACCACCGCCACCACCCTCCACCACCACCACCCACCCACCGCCACCCTTCACCACCACCTCCCACCCACCACCACCGTCACCAACCATCACCATTCACCACTAGTGCCACCATCCACCACCCACCAACACCATTTTGGAGTTCATGACTAAATTAGGTTATCAAACATGTTTCTACTCCTATATACTCCTGAATCCTTTTGAAATTGGAGTAGAAATTTGAACCAGAAGCAAGAATCCCAGAGTTGAAGTTTTAACAAACAGCCCCTAAAGCACCTTACAGGATGGCTCCCGCCGAATTGAAAGAGTTAAAAACTCAGCTGCAAGAACTATTAGACAAGGGATTTATAAGGCCTAGTATCTCACCTTGGGGAGCACCTGTGCTCTTTGTCAAGAAAAAGGATGGTAGCATATGTCTTTGTATGGACTATCGAGAATTAAACAAGCTCACTATCAAGAATAGGTACCCACTACCAAGAATAGATGATTTGTTTGATCAACTACAAGGTTCGAGTGTATTCTCGAAGATTGACCTGAGGTCAGGGTATCATCAACTCAAGATTAAGGAAGCAGACATCTCCAAGACAGCTTTCAGGACGCGTTATGGAAACTATGAGTTCCTTGTGATGTCCTTTGGGTTGACTAATGCACCTGCATCATTTATGGAGCTAATAAACCAAGTATTCCATGACATGTTGGATACGTCGGTTATCGTGTTCATCGATGATATTTTAGTGTACTCCAAGGATCAGGAAACACACGCAGTGCATCTAAGAGCAGCATTACAAAGACTGAGGAGAGAGTAGCTTTATGTAAAATTCAAGAAGTGTGAATTCTGGTTAGATGAAGTGGCCTTTCTTGGTCACGTGGTGTCTGTTGAGGGAATCAAGGTCAATCCCAGTAAAATTTCTACCATAGTAGGATGGGAGGCGCCGAAGACAGTTGTTGAAATTTGTAGTTTCCTGGGCTTAGTTGGATACTATAGAAGGTTTGTGAAGGATTATTTGAAGATTGTTGTTCCACTCACCAGGTTGACCAAAAAGGGGGAAAGTTCATATGGACTGAAGAATGTGAGAAATGATTTCAGACGTTGAAGTCAAGACTGGTATCAGCACCTATATTGACTATTCCAGCTCCAGACCATCCATTCACACTATATACAGATGCTTCAGGTCTGGGACTGGGTTGTAGGCTGATGCAAGGAGAGCAGGTGATAGCCTATGCCTCAAGACAGCTGAAAGAGCATGAGAAGAACTACCCTACACATGACCTAGAGTTGGCAGCGGTCATTCATGCTATCAAGACTTGGAGGCATTATCTGTATGGTGAGAAATTTCAGATTAAGTCTGATCATAAAAGCCTGACATATCTCTTTACCCAAAAAGACCTGAACATGAGGCAGAGGAGGTGGTTAGAATTACTCAAGGACTACGATTGTGACATTCAGTATCACCCTGGTAAAGCTAACATTAGAGCTGATGCGCTGAGCAAGAAATGGGCATCGAACCATGAAGCAGGACCAAGTACAAATGCAGCATTGTGTGCTGCTGTTTCTGGCTCATCAGAGGATGAAGAACAGCTCTTAATAAAGTCAGCAAATGATCCTATTGAGCAAGGGTTGATACACCAGTTTACCCTTATGTTTGCAGCATTGAAGATTTTACCCGACTTGAAGGAAGAAATAAAGGCAGCAGTCCTACAGGACCCATACCTCCGGACAGTTCAGGAAGATTTGGAAAAGGGTCGAGCCAACCCTGATTTCACCTTGGATGAAAACAAGGTACTCAGATATCATGGGCATTTATGTGTACAACTGAATAATGTTGGAAGCTCACTCTACTCTATATTCAGTACATCCTGGGAGCACCAAGATGTACCATGACCTAAAGAGATTATACTGGTGGAGGGGTATGAAAGCAGATGTGGCCCGATATATGTTTCAATATTTAAACTGCCAGCAAGTCAAAGCAGAAAGACAGGGGCCTGCAGGATTATTGCAACCATTACCTGAGCCGGCATGAAAATGGGATGGTATTACCATGGATTTTGTCACTGGTCTACCTATGACTCCAAGGTCAGTGAATGTTGTTTGGGTAGTTGTAGATCGCCTTACCAAGACCGCTAGATTTATCCCAGTCAGATCGCAATACACCATGGACAAGTTGGCAAGATTATATGTGGACAATATAGTCAGACTGCATGGTGTCCCAGAGAGCATAGTATCTGATAGAGATCCACGCTTCACATCGAAGTTCTGGGAGGGGCTACAGAAGGCAATGGGGGCGAAACTAAAGTTCAGTACAGCCTTCCACCCTCAAACGGATGGGCAGTCAGAGAGGACCATCCAGATCCTAGAAGATATGCTTCGCGCATGTGCTATCGACTTTAAAGGGGCTTGGGATGAGAAGCTTTCCCTCATTGAGTTTGCCTACAACAACAACTACCAGTCTACGATCCAGATGGCCCCATATGAGGCCTTGTATGGCAAGAAATGTCGGACGCCATTATTATGGGAAGAAGTTGGAGAAAGAAGGATCGTCGGACCATAATTTGTAGAAGAAACCTGCAAGGCAGTAGATCAAATCAAGAACCGAGTAAAGACAGCTCAGGTGCGTCAAAAGCACTACGCTGACAACAGGTGACAAGACCTTGAATTCATGATTGGTGATAAAGTTTTCTTGAAGGTGTCACCAGTAAGAGGACTGAAGCGGTTCGGCAGAAAAGGAAAACTATGTCCTAGATATGTGGGACCATATGAAATTCTATCTCGATGCGGCAAAGTGGCCTATCAACTTGCATTGCCACCAGCGATGTCTAGCGTCCACAACGTCTTTCACGTGTCCTTACTAAAGAAGTACATGAGAGACCCTTCACACATTCTTGTTGCAGACCCCCCAGATTTGACAGAAGACTTAACCTTCAAGGTGGTGCCAATCCAGCTCATTAGCAAAAAGGTACAGCAGCCTCAAAGGCGAGCTATCCACTATGTCAAGGTAGTTTGGAAAAGTCAGGACGTAGAAGAAATTACTTGGGAGGAGGAGGATGCCATGCGACAAGAATACCCCCATCTTTTTTACTCTGAAGGTACGTATAATTTCGGGGACGAAATTCTTTTAAGGGAAGGGGAATTGTGAGACCAACATGCAAATTTCGGGGACGAAATTTCTTTTAAGGGTGGTAGAGTTGTAAGAACCTTGTTCTAAAACCGAGTCTAAACAGTGGTTTTATATGATGACAGGTGTCCCAATCATAGCCGGATCGGAAGGCGAAGTCGGGTGACGAACCACGCAAAATTTCAGGTACAAGAACCACTCAAATTTTATAAAAACTCATACCGATCTGACTATACCGGTCTGAGTCAGTCAGACCGGTATGGTGCAACTGGTATGGTGTACCGGTCTGACTATATCGATCTGAGTGACTCAGACCAGTATGTGCAACCAGTATACTTATTTTCTGCGGGAGATGGACTCCAGCGGGTCCCTCACTCCGAATGAAAACTTGGAAAGTTTCCAATCATGGAAAACCTTCCCAAGAATGACCCTCTTCTATTTATAGAGATGATCACACTCCATTGATCATTCTTAAACCCTAGCAGTCTGGAGAAGAGTTGAGAAGGAGCAAGGAGGAAGAGCCCGCCCAGGAAGGAGACTTCAGTGGAGGAGCACGCCGCCAATCGACAAACACCGCCGATAAGTGCTCTATACTATTAGTAGTATCAGGATGTTGGATCGGAGCCGCGAAGCAGTGTAGCGATCCAAAAAGCCTAGGATTTCCATTAGTTTTCTCATTCGGATCTAATCTAGGTTTGATACGGCATTCTAGTCAAAATCAAAAGACCAATAGAGTATTTGAATCTTAGAATGGGTTAGGAGAAACCCTAGAAATCAAGCCAATGACCAAAGGGAAAGTGAGATCCGAGATCGGGTTCTCGGATCCAAACCACGAACTACACCGGTTGGACACAAGGTCCGGTGGTATGGGCCTACGGTGTATACCGGAGGCACATACCAGTCTCACATATGTGCAACCGGTATATACTGCAATCGGTATACATACCGGTGGCACATATCGGTCTCACTATTCTGAAACCGGTACCTACAACCGGTATCCTCCCGAGCCTGGTTTGCTTGGCCAAACCTGGTTCTGACCTCTGTAACCTTAATAAATAGATTCTAACATTTGAATATGATTATGTAGGATCTGTAGACAACGTGAGTGAACCCTGTGACACAGAGCGGGATTGTTATCATGCATCAGGTAGGGGACAAGACCCCAAACTCTAATTAATTAAATAACAGTAAACCTTATGAATAATTTTATGTTTATCTGATTGCTTGATGTTTGTGCATCTCACATGCCATGTAGTTGTCTCTTTTATTATTATCTACTCATGCATTTCATATCCTAGGATTGTTAGATGTTAGGCATGTGTATGTTTTAATTAGTGTGTGGAATGTGAAGGGGGGTGTGCCCTGGATATATCCACAGCTAACACTTTTCTCGTATCGCCTTCTACCTTAGCAAACTCAGTGCGAATATGGTATTAGGGGAAGGACGTGGGATTGTGGTTCTTCCTGCCCACCAGACTCGAGTCCTATCCCTATGTCGCAGGGAGTTGTGCTGGGGTAGGGTCATATAGCCTTTTACTTTAGCAGACTCGGTGCGAATAGGGTATCAGGGGGAGGACGTGGGATTGTGGGTCTTCCTGCCCGCCAGACTCGAGCCCTATCTCTATGTCGTAGGGAGCCGTGCTGGGGTAAGGCCATTGATACTGTATTGACATTTAGGATTGGTTAGAAACAGAACCCACTTGCAAGTCCTTGCCAGTAGGGGTATAAGTACTGGAACGGTATGGGGTATCGGGGGGAGGACGTGGGATTGTGGTTCTTCCTGCCCGTCCGACTCGAGTCCTATCTCCATACCGGAGTGAGTGATGTGGGGCAACAGTAGTAGTGTGGTAGGTGCCTGACTGTTGGGTGTGTTCATATTCTCGTGCATGGAGGTGCGGTGGCCGCCAAACCTTACCATAGCATATTTGCAAGTGGTACTTGACCCAATTGTAATGTTATTCCATGCATATTGTATGTTGCATTGGTCTTGTACTTACTGAGCTAAGTTGTGAGCTCACCCAAATATATATATATATATATATATATATATATATATATATATATATATATATATATATATATATATATATTTATATATATATATATATATATATATATATATATATATTTAGATCTTGATGTAGGATATACGGTGGAGGACTTTATGATTCGCTCCCGACTTACGGACGGTGGCTGCCCTGGACTACCCGGATAGTGGAGGGACGAGCATGATGCGTCATGCGAGTGCTCGTTCTGTGTCTTCTCTCAGTGATCGACTTATTTTCTGTTAAAACATTGTAATAATTATTATTTAAATTTTGTGGATGATGGAATAAGTTGAATAATTATTTTAAATTACCACATAGCTCTCAGTTCATTTATTTATATTCCGCTGCTATGTATTAATCTCTGATTATGTTAGACTGCTTGGGAATGATTGGTTGACACGGTCTATTGAGATCCTGGTGTGAACCATGGTTTAAAACCGGTTCACTCACACTTCTGGTTCAGTCGGAATTGGGGTGTGACAGTTTGTGCAATCCTACTCTTCCTTGTCCCAGCAATATTATCCCCATTAGAGAGGACATTGTTCGTCTAGCATCCATGTGCCATCTGATTTTTTTTGTTTCTATCTTTAGTGTTGCTAACAAGGTTGCCCATAACCAAGCTAGGAAGGCAGTGACTGTTTCAAGGATGTCACTTTGGTCTGTCACCACTCCCTGGCTTCATGACATGTGTACTAATGAAGTCTCGGCTATAATCTGATTTTCTATTGATTAAGATTTTATTTAACCAAAAAAAAAAAACCTTGATTTTCACATGTTCAGGACTAAAATAATGGAGAATCTCTATAGTGGTTGGAGTACCGGATTTTGAAAGGTTCAATTTTGCATAGTAATTAAGATTTAATAGCAATTTGAATCGCAGAGTAATCGATGTTCAGAAGCGTTTGGTTATATGGGAATCAAAACTGTGTATACCAAAGACTTTGTAAATCATAAAAATGTTGTACTGTGAGGACAAAGGTCGATCCACCCATCTGATGGACGGTAAATGATATGGAGTCGCCACCTAGATTAAGGTCTAGGACCTATAAAAATGTAGTCTCATCATAAGACAAGACTTCTATTGATTCATTTGACCCAATTTATCGGTTTTGGTCTATCAGAGAACGGGTAAGCCTTCAAGGTACAGTTTGGGAAGGTGTTAGGCACCCAAAGCTGCCCGATCAAAAAATCGACCTCCTATATGATTCTACGACTTTATGGTTCTGACTATTCATGGTCAATGGATGATAACTAGGGCTCATGAGGAATCCTATGCCAAGTTGCTAAGTTCTTCTAAATATTAAAATCCAAATAGCCCCACGCGTTAAGAATATTCCATTAGATGGTAACGGTGGGAGTCTAATATTTTTTTAAAGACCAAATTACCATTTTAGAGAGATGAACTACCTATTTTACCCTTACTATTTAATAGGGTTACTACTTCCCCATTTGCTCTCTTACATTTTTTCCGGTTTTCAAACCTTTGAATCCCCTTCTTCTTCGAAGCTCTCTGCCGCTGCAAATCCTTGATATTGAAGCAATTTCTCCTAAAATCTCTCCAGATTTTCAATCCCATTTTTCACTCCTATCTTCCCTCATCTTTCTCTCATTTCAGTCGCCCTTAGTTGACAGCCAATTTCTCTCATATTCTTCTTTGGTTTCTTCTCTCCTAAAATCTATTCAGATTGTCAATCCATATTTTCACTCCTATCTTCCCTCATCTTTCTCCCATTCCAATCGTCTCCTATTTTTCTTCGGTTTCTTCTCTCCTAAAATCTCTCCAGATTTTCAATCCCTATTTTCACTCCTATTTTCCCTCATCTTTCTCTCATTCCAATTGCTCTTAGTCCACAATCATTTTATCTGCTATTATTCTTCGGTTTCTTCTCCTACTTCCTCTCCTGGCAGATTCTGCTCTTCCGTCAATGTCGAAATCAAAAACCATGTCATTTCTCCTCTCTTTCCTAGCTCTCTCTCTCTTCAAACCCGATTCTTCCCCTTCTTTTTCTGCTGCAACTGATTTTTCATAGGTTTTCTCCTCACCAAAATTCGGAGATCCCCAACCCCTTTTTTTTCCTCCATCATTTTCTCTCACACCACACTCTTCTCTCTTGATTTGACAAGTACTTTAATTAACTCACCCATTATATAAATCCAAAGGAATTAGGAGGGCTGTCAACAGGGAAGAGCGAAGGAGAATAAGAATATGAATATTAAGAATGAGAATCCAATATGATTAAACATAAATCAGAATACCAACTCATGGAAATCAAAACTAGTGCTTAATCAAGGAGTTTTGCCTCACAGGTCGCTTGTAATCGTTCTGCTTGCATCTGAGTCCATCATATCATCTCCGTCGGAAAGAACGTGAGAGAGAATGAGAAGAAGATGAGATTAGGGTTTATTTTAGTTGGATATAAAAGGGTTATATTGGTCTTTTAACAGTAATAAGATTTAAAGTATAGATAAAAGGTTGAGGGTAGAGTTGTCCATAAAAAATTTAACTTTAACACTGTTAAAAATTGGGGCTATTTGGATTTTAATAGTTATTTAGGGGAGGTAACTGTCTTTTTTGAAACCTTTGAGGGTTAACGGTCAATAAGGTAAGTTACAAGGGAGGTAACTATCTTTTACCCATAAAAATTAATGTACAAAAAGGATAAGACAGATGAGTGGGTTCGCCAATTTTGTGTATATATATATATATATATATATATATATATATATATATATATATATATATATATATATATATATATAAAAGACAAGTCAATTAATGCCATTTCTAGAAAATCATTTGCCAGTATAAATTTGTATGTGGTTGGGTTATTTCTTGCATTGAGGATATTGAAGTTTTGAATATGGGTGTCAAGGGCATCACCACGTTTTTCATAGTACTTGTGTCTCTGTCGGGCTTATGCTGCCATGGAGTGAAAGCAGCAAGGAAGAGCGTCTCCATAGAAGATTTGGAGTTGGAAAGGCAACTCAATATTCTCAATAAGCCTGCTATCAAAACCTTGCAGGTATAATACCTCTCCTACATAAACACAATAGGGCTAGAGAGAGAGAGAGAGAGAGAGAGAGAGAGATGCCTATTTTATGAGGCTCGACTAGACCTAGTCTTCATATTTTGCTGCTTACTTGCGGCTAAGGCTCAAGATATCCTTACAACGAAAACTATAATGGTTGATGCAAAAATCGATCCGATATCAATAGTAATTAGAGTTGTAGTCGATGGGATGATTGACACGTGATTGAAACGATTACAAAATTTAGAAGAAAATTATAAAAATCGGCCACTACTACTAAAACCATGGTTGTGTTTTTCCTGTTTATGGAGTGATTTTATTTTTTTTTTTTTACTTTTTGTAGGTTGGTGGTGATATCGTGGATTGCATTGACATCAACAAACAACCTGTTTTGATCATCCGTTACTTAGGAATCACAAGATCCAGGTATTCATATTATTCTTCTAATCCCTTGTTTTAATTTATTCATATTTTTTTGCTATCATTGTTTTCTAGATCTAAGATTAACTCTCAACCATGATTTTTAAAAACCAAAACCAAAACCAAATTAAGGGGAGGGGAAATTTCTAGATCGGAGTTTTCTGTTTTAATTAAATTGAAAAATGGACTACGACATCCTTTGGTTTGCTTTTTGATCTGCTTTCTCAAATAATTAAGTTTTATCCAAATTATTTTATGTCATAGGACAAAGGTTCTCTAAACAGCATTGTATTCTCCACTCAACAATAAGGGGGGGGGGAGATTCATAGTAAATTCAATGGCGGATTCATAGTAAATTCATAGTAAAGACAAGGGAAGAGAGCATGTGTAGATTATCCACATGTCGAATTTTAAACTCTAATTCAATCAAATACCTCCTATGTATTGTCATGCATCCTGTGTTCGTCCATGCATGTATACGAGTACTCTAAACATTACTATAACACTCCCCCAAGTTTGAATCGATTAGATTTAAAAAAAATAGTAAAAATGAATGGTCCAGATTTTTTTAATTTTTTTTTACATCTTAAACCTTAAAACCCTAAAATCTTAAAATTCTAAACCCTAAGGTTTTGTTTGGTTGCAAAGGGAATTAAAGGAAAGGGAAGTAAAATTTTTAAACTTTAAATGGAAACTTTTGTAATGATTATAACACATTGCTAACTATCACATTCTATGTAACTAATTCCAAAAGTTATCGAAAAAAATAATTCTAAATTATTCCATATTTAGTTATTAATTTACATTTCACTTTGCATCTAACTCCCTTCCATTTGAAAAGAAAAATAAATTTTATATCTTATAAATATCATTATTAAACATATTGAGAAGTTTAAATAATTTATACAATATTCATGTTGTGTTACAATATAAAAGTTTTCATTTAAAATTAAAAAAAAATCATTTCCATTTCCTTCAATTCCCCTTGCAACCAAACAAAACAAAACTTTAAAACCTTAAATCGTTAAATAGTCATGGAAAACATTTCCAGAACTTTTACTTCAACCAAATAGATTGATAATTTCACCATTTTAATTGTTTGCCTCACCTGTGGTTGATTCACCTGATTAATTTCGCGAGCAGAAAAGTATCCACCTTATGTATTCACACAAAGACGCCTGCATCCGCACCTTATATGGCACTCCCCAGCCTAAGCTTGTAGTGATCCCTATTCATATATGTTCAAACACAATTCAGTTTTACAGAATTTAAAGTTTATTATGAAAGGATAATATTGTTTAATTGGATGGAATTAGATCAGAACATTATTTAGATGATAACATGAACGACATGTCCATAAATTTATAGGAACAAATTTGGACATATATGTGGCAAAAGGACTAACATTTCCCTCCTTGACTAGGGTATCCACCAAATAATTTACTCCATGTTTTATTTAATATAATATTTCCTAACCATGTGTGTCACTTAAGAGTTTATTCAATAGTTTTAGAGGTTTATATTATATGTTTTTTCTATATGGAATTAGGGTTTCTATATGTATTAGATTTATACTCTTGTATCATTTATTTATTTTTATGATGTCACTAATATTTTAAAAATGTATTTTGTTTTATAGATGAAACCAAGTTTCCACTTAGAAGAAGTGACAGATGAAGAATCATCAATTGGCAAACTTTCAGGGTTTAGGTTTCCAAGTGAAAGATGCCCCTCAGGGACAGTTCCTATTAGAAGGACTCATAAGGAAGACTTGATCAATGCTAAATCTATCCCAAAACCATATCCAAAGAAAGTTCGCCAACTTGATTATAACAATCCTGGCCAACATGTAAATATCTTCTCAAACATATAAGCAATTATTGAGATTGCGTTTGGTATGTATTCTCGAGCAGAATGTGTTCTACTATAGAATGAGAACGAACTAAAATGTGAGATATTTCTGTTCTAATCTCAAAATGAAAAAAAAAAAAATTTCTTAAAAATCCATTTTTATTTTTTAAATCAAATTCTAGATTCCAAACTCAAGAATGCATTAGAATACTTTCCTAGAATGCACACCACACTCTACATTAATTTGCAATTTTGATATGTTTTCATGTTCCATATTTCCACTTATGTTTCTCATGGTACCCACTATTCGACAAAGTTCCATTTTACCTTCATTTATGAGAATGATGAAATGTCCTTCAATCCATAGCATATGTGATGGTAGGTTGGCTATTGTCAACCTGGAGGTTGGCTATTGTCAACCTGGAGCAGATCCAGAGATGGAAAGGTTCAGAACGTACGCCTATTCCCATTAGCCATTAACTTGGAATGGAGTACTTTAAAAGTGTTTTACAGCTAATGTAAATTCACTTTACTGTGGCAGAAAGTATCCATGACCCTCTCATAGTTAATCGGAATGGAGTTGAATCGATCGATTCGTATCCATTTTAGACTCGATAGATCCAAATTTTGATATTATTTTAATGAAAATTGTATATGTGTCAGTTTTTCATTGAATCAGTATATGATCTGATCTAGATCGGATTGGTTTTGAACATACTGATACAATGTCTAGTGTCTGCCACCTAAATTTAAAACCAAGACCCTCTATCATGTAAGATTCTCACAAGAAAAAAAAAAAAAAAACAGACGAGCATGAGATTTTGCATTAGGATGTAGTCCTTTGCTTTCAAGAATGAATCCAAGGGGAAAAAGAGATTGCAATAGAATGTAATCCTTTGATTTCAAGAATGAGGGAAAAGATTCATGCCCGGATGTGTGTTTCCAGCTGCAACCAGTCATAGGAGAGGGTGATATCACTGCCGAAATGAACAAATTCCACCCTTGGATTCCCCCATGCACTGGTGTAGGGGCCTCGCAGTCAGGCAAGGATTCCTCACCCATGTAATAAATAAGTGGGCGGTAACTAAAAGTACAATAAAATGCAAAGTTGTGAAGTCGATTTATATCCTATACTGTTTATCTGAATTTTATCATATATATATATTTTTTATTATTATTATTATTTCAATGAGAATATGAGAAGCATATATATTAAGAGTTGTCTCGACTGCTTGGCTTGCAAAATTTTAACAACTGATCAATTGGCTGATTTGTTTACACAGTATGCATTAATTGAGGTATTAATACCGAAATTGAAAGCTTTTGGAGGCAAAGCTCTCATCAGTGGCAATAATCTGAGTGCTGCAAATGACCAGTATACCATGGCTCAGATCTGGGTTGAAGATGGTGTAAGATATTTTTATGGGCTTAATTAATTATAAGGTTAGTTGATTCAGTGGGAGTCTAGTTACGGGTAAACCAGTATAAGTATGATTGGAGATGGACCAACCTGGTCCATTGTGGGATTAGTTCAGGGTTGGGGATTGTATTATAAATACCAATGGTTAGAGTCCCCACAGTCACGGTGTTATTTTCTTCTCCTGTTCCCATACGTAAAGAGAAGGTCAAGGGATCCCGACAGGCTGTGGAAGACTTTGATCCAAGCTTTCCAACATTCAAAGAATTGAAATCATAGAAGGTAAATGGTCGGAAATCAATCTACAGCAAGAGGTATGTCTCTAATCATCTCTTTTCAATACCCATTGTATTCTAGTAATCTGTGTAGTGTGTTTGTCAGGGTTCATGAAAAATCCCATGGAAAAACCCAAAGAGGATCTATCTAAAATGCTAACAGTGGTATCAGAGCCACCTACACAGATCTAGAATCACGGGAAAGCATTGTTAATACTTTATGTTTGAATGAATTCAAAAAGGGGAGAAATTTTTCTCTCAAAATTCTCTTCGAACCTGTCAAGGGTTTGGACCTTAAAAAAAAAAAATTTCGGACCATTAAAAAGCAAAATAAATTATACACGATTGTAGAACTCGGAAAGACGGAGCCGGCGACATAAAGTTGGCCGCCGGAAAATGTCCCACGCGCCGCCTGAAAAGGCGAGTGAGATCCACGCGCCGGTTGGAAAAGTAAAAAAAAAAAAACTCTGTCGGCGCCGAGTCATTGCCGGGTCGACTCGGCGCTAACTCGTGAACCCTAACGGGTTTGCTGAGTTGACTCGGGCCTATAACTCAGCCCCATCTCGCCAGGCCCAGTCCGGACAGGGCCGACCCGTAAACCCGGGATTTTGGCCCGATAACCCGACCTAGTGACCTGATGTTTTGACCCGGAAACCCGACCCAGTGACCTGGTATTTTGACCCAGAAACCCGACCCATTGACCCGATAATGTGGCCCGGTAACCCGAAATGTGGTTTGATTGGACCGGTGGGTGGACCGCCGGTTTACAGTTCGGTTTAGGCCCAAACCGTTTTGGTTTGGCCTGGACCAAAGCTTTAAAAAAAAAAAAAAATTTTGTGGGTTCGGTCCACCCATAACCGAACCCGGATAAACCAGTTCTAGCCGGTTCAGGATTCTAAAATGTTCAAGTCAACTTTGATCGACGATTGTAAGAGCTAGGAGCGTCGGATTTTGACGCGGTTTTTTACGTTGGTTTCGTATTTTGATGCTCTACAGTTTGGTACATAGTTTGATACAGTTTGGTGATTTGGGAAATTTATTTTTGATTAAAAGGTGGCCCAAATTAATCCAGTTTGTAGTTTTCTACTGATTTATCAGTTATTTTTGTACCAGATGCATGTAGAAGGTTATGTGTGCATGAAATTTTATTTATTGACCCACAATGTGCTGCAAAGTAGGGTTTTGGGATATCATTGTGGAATTGGGTGGAACCCACCAAAGTGGTACACCTAGTTTCATCATGATGTCTTCAAATTCAAAGTTCATGTATTTGTAAATGCTTGTGTAAGAGCGATGTATACCCAAAGGTGGCATTGTCAAGTTTTAATCAAATTAAGGTTTGTGGGTGTCATGTGAAGATTGGATGGAATCCACCAAAGTGGTACATTCAGTTCTATCATGGTAGTCCTCAAATCCCAAATTTGTACATTTACATATACAATAAAGGATATATTTTAATACATTATTCTTTATGGTGTGAAAAGCAGCTAAGAAAGTCAGTGTTAACCCAAAGGAGGCATTGTCAAAGTTAAAGGTATGTTCATGCACATGAATTGAAAGAGTTTTGACTTTAGGGAGTCTCATTAACCCAAAGGTGGTGGGATTTTCGAGGGTCATTATTCTTTCGCAGTTATTGCACAGAAATTGAGAAGACCACTGCATGTTTATCCCAAAGGAGAATGTGTAGTTGGTTAATTCTTAGAAAAAGATATTTACTTGCATGAAAGGGTTTTGACTTTAGGGAGTCTCATTAACCCAAAGGTGGTGGGATTTTCGAGTGTCATTATTCTTTTGCAGTTATTGCACAGAAATTGAGAAGACCACTGCATGTTTATCCCAAAGGAGAATGTGTAGTTGGTTAACTCTTGGAAAATGATATTTATTTGCATGAAAGGGTTGACTTTAGGGAGTCTCATTAACCGAAAGGTGGTGGGATTTTCGAGAGTCATTATTCTTTCGCAGTTATTGCACAGAAATTGAGAAGACCACTGCATGTTTATCCCAAAGGAGAATGTGTAGTTGGTTAACTCTTGGAAAAAGATATTTGTTTGCATGAAAGTTTTATATGATTAATGCAAGTAAAGGGTATATGTATGAGTCTTCAGTTGTTTGATACTATATTTAAACTCATACACTGATGTGTTCATCCAAGTATGACTGTCCCAAAGAGTGTTTTGATATCTTTTTTTTTTTCTCTTCCTGGGACAAAAAATAAAATTTATGATGAAAAGGTTAGAGACTAGTCTAGGATCGTTTGACCTAGATGTATCTTTCATAGTGGTTTACATAAGTTGTGAGGTATTCTACTATTGAGGTTATGTGTAGCAGTATTAAGATGAGAAATATTGCAAAGGGATTATCTAAGAAAAATCCAAAGGAAAAGAATAATATTTTAGAGGGGGTCGGAAGATAGTTTATTAACCTATTTCTCTAGTACCAGTTATGCTGAAAATGGTAATTTGAGGAAGTATTTTTGGGAGCTGTTAATTATCATTGAAAAGCTCAAGGACAATGAGACCAATGTAATTGATATATTAAATATATGCCATTGCTTGCTAGAATATATATATATATATATATATATATATATATATATATATATATATATATATATATATATATATATATATATTCTGATTTAGGTGGCTTACATTACCAAAGGGGAGAAATAGCTAGTGATAAGATTGTTGTTGGATAACTCTAAGGTGGATTACTCATAGATGGTTAGATTGACAAAAGATAGGTGGTTTGACCAAGTACTGTTAAACGAGATAAGTATATCTAGAAAGAGATAATGGTTCTAGGACTCCCTAGGTTTTTGTGGTAGGAGGGTCTTGAAGACTGTTGGCTTGAATATTGTAAAGTTTCTTTTACATTCAAATGTTTTTTTTTTTTTTTGCTTTTGATTTTACTTTGTTTTATGTTTATTGTTTGACTTAGCATATTGTTCCCATATTAAAATGTAATGATATTATTTGAAATATCGGAATGTAAAGTTTTTCTTTTCAATTAAATTGAAAGAAATTATGCCTATGATGTTGTAAGGTAAATGATTGCATGTAATGTTGATTGTATTTGTTATGTGATGTGGTAAATAGTTTTTCATGTTTGACTGTGCAATTTTAGGTTTGACTAGTTGTACCAGTCATAGTTGATCTCTAAGACAATGTAGAGACAGGTTGAAAAGGTTTTGTCTGTGGGAGTCTTTAGATTCTCTTAGTCAGTGGGAGTGTTTAGATCTGCTTGGTTAGTGGGAGATCTGGTAATTGATGGTTTATCTGTAATTGATTGTTTTGTTTGTGGTTTAATGGACAGGATTATTAGTGAGCATTCGTTGTTTGTTTGTATTATTGATTATTTAAGACATGTCAAAATTACAAGGCGGTATTTAGCCAAAGAAGGCGGAAAGCCAAAGTAAGATATTAGTCCAAATTGGAGGCGGTTTGCCTATATAAAGTTGGATAATATCAAAGTGCGTTGACCTATAAGGATTTTACGGTAACGGGATCGTGGTAATTCGATCATTGGACTCAAGTATTCATCTCAAAGTGATTTATGTCATTAAGTAAACCTCTGTATGTGACTGACAGTAGGGGGTACACCGGATGTGTAGGAGTACTTTCCGCTGTTGTTCGACATTGGTAGGCTTGATAACTGAATCAAAGTAAAGGATGGTTTTGGTGTCATTAGATTCCATGGCCACATTGAATCAATGATAAATTTATAATTAATATAGCCCAAGTGGGAGATTGTAAGATATTTTTATGGGCTTAATTAATTATAAGGTTAGTTGATTCAGTGGGAGTCTAGTTATGGGTAAACCGGTATAAGTATGATTGGAGATGGACCAACCTGGTCCACTGTGGGACTGGTTCAGGGTTGGGGGTGGTATTATAAATACCAATGGTTAGAGTCCCCACAGCCACGGTGTTATTTTCTTCTCTTGTTCCCATACGCAGAGAGAAAGTCAAGAGATCCCGACAGGCTGTGGAAGACTTTGATCCAAGCTTTCCAACATTCAAAGCATTCAAATCATAGAAGGTAAACGGTCGGAAATCATTCTACAGTAAGAGGTATGTCTCTAATCATCTCTTTTCAATACCCATTGTATTCTAGTAATCTGTGTAGTGTGTTTGTCAGGGTTCATGAAAAATCCCATGGAAAAACCCAAAGAGGATCTATCTAAAATACTAACAGATGGAGCAAGGGGTCAACTCAATATACTACAGACTGGATGGGCAGTAAGTCTCTCTCTCTCTCTCTCTCTCTCTCTCTCTCTCTCTCTCTCTCTCTCTCTCTCTCTCTCTCTCTCTCTCTCTCTCTCTCTCTCTCTCTCTCTCTCGTGAGGGAGAAGATTCTCTAACAGGTGATCCAATCTCAATTCAATCTCTCAGGTACACCCAAAACTATATGGAGATAATTTGACCCGATTGACAACGGACTGTAAGTTTTAAAATTAATTTTTTTAAAATTTATTTTTCACCCCTTCTAGTTTTCCAGCATTAACTTTAATTAGTGTTAGCTTATTATTTTTGGTATATATTTCTTTTTTTTTCCCCACCTATATATGAATAGGTTGATGGTGATGGTGAAAAGAAAACCGGATGCTTCAATACACTTTGTCCAGATTTTGTGCAAATTAGTGATCAAGTGTTCCTCGGCATAGAACTTAAACCACTATCTGTATATGGTGGACAACAATATGTTGCCCATTATATGATTAGCCAGGTAAAGCATCACTAGCAGATCATATAGCTAGTAGCTATGTGATATAATTTTTTTTTTTTCCATTTTTCCTTTCATAAACTAGAAATTCATTAACCCTATACAAACACATAAATGCTCCATTTGGTTGCAAGTGAAAGAAATGGAACAAAGTGATTTTCCCTTTTTTAAAAGGTAATCTAATGAATTTGGCTGTAAAATAACATAAAAACTAGTCGTGAGAGTTTGAATGATTTGAAGCTATTTGTTACATAATCATGTTCTGAAGTGGTGATTATAAAAAAATTTATTTAGTTTTTATTTAATTTTACTTTTCTTCCCTTTATTCCTTTGCAACTAAATGACATGAAAATGCAACAGCCACAACCATTTGATATATGCTCCATTTGTTTCAAGGTATAATTTTACAGTAAAATTTTACGTGTAATATTTTATATGTAAAAAAAATTTTAAAATTTGTTTCCAATAGATAAAAGAAAGAAAAAAAAAATTCTTTTTCCGTCCCCCCATAGAGATCACTATATTTTATCTATTGAAAATAGACATTGAAATTATTTTTGACATATTAAATATTATGATACGTACCTACGTATCTTTACGTATCTTGGGGATGGAGAGAGATAAAATAGAAAAATGGGAAGAGATAGAATAGGGAAAGGAGAGAAATATATAGGAAACATAGGAAAAATAAAGGGATAATGGCGTAATTGAGGAAGCCTGACCTCTTTGGTTTTACGAAGGAAGCCTGACCTTGTACAACTCTAAAGAGCTATAGTGTTAACATTTTTTTGACTTCGATTAATTAGTTTTAACATCATATTTATAAGCATTACAAATAGTTAAAACCACTTAAACTACTCATCCTACGAATCTAATAACTAACCCTAAAATAACTCCCCACAATAACTGCTACTAATCACTACTCTCACCACTCCTTTATTTGTGGTCACGTAATTTTAACTTTTCTATACATGGCTACATAACTATAATTCCCCCTTGAGTTTGTCCTTGTCATCAAGGACAACGGAATTTTGGAAACTTAACTTGCAACTCATGTTTATCCTCCCATGTAGCTTCAATGGTGGAAGGCCCTTCATTGAAGGAGTAGTTCTTCATGTCGTCCTCGTCAATGTGCTCCCACTCAAAATTTCTTCTCCATGTGGTGGGCTTGAAATTCCTTCTCCATGTGGCAGGCTTGATGCATGTGCTCTGTTAGCATTTGATACATACCTACGTATCTTGGGGAAGGGGAGAGATAAAATAGAATAATGGGAAGAGACAAAAAAGGGAAAGGAGAGAAATATAAAGGAAACATAGGAAAAATAAAAGGGATAATGGCTTAATTGAGGAAGCCTGACCTCTTTGGCTTTATGAAGGAAACCTAACCTCTTTGGTTTTACGAAGGAAGCCTGACCTTGTACAACTCTAACCAACTATAGTATTTATATTTATCTTAACTCTGATTCATTAGTTTTAACATCATATTTATAAGCATTACAAATAGTTAAAACCACCCAAACTACTCATTCCATGAATCTAATAACTAACCCTAAAATAACTCCCTACAATAATTACTACCAATCACCACTCTCACACTCCTTTATTTGGGGTCACGTAATTTTAATTTTTCTATACGTGGCTACATAACATATTACATGTAAAATTTTGTCGTAAAATTTTACGTCAAAACAAACAGAGTACAGAATAATATCAAACCAACAAAAATCACCAACAACAACATAAGCCAAAAAAAAAGAATGAAGTGCTTTCGATGCCCCTTTCTCTATCTTAGTTCTTATAGGGGCTATCTTCAATTTTTAATTTTTTGGCATTTTGATAGAGATGTTCCTTAATAATCTCTGATGGCAGGACAAATCCAGCGGTAACTGGTGGTTTATAGCTAGGGATAATATACAAGTGGGATATTGGCCAAAGGAGCTTATGACTCAGCTAGTTAATGGTGTTGGTATAATTAAGTTTGGTGGATTTGCAGTGGGGACCTCAGAAGGTCCTTCACCACCAATGGGGAATGGAAATTTTCCTAGTGATGATTATGCAAAGACAGCCTACTTTGCACGAGTTCAGTATGTGGAGGAGGACCGAACACCAAGGGATCTTCTGGACGGTATAGCTGAGGCACTTGCTGATGAAACTGGTTGCTACACTATAAATTATTATGGGTATAAAAATCCTAATTTGGGTCAATTCTTCACCTATGGGGGTCCTGGAGGCAGCTATCGCGGTGCTTAAATAAATTTCCAATTGTACTAAAATTCCTCAATCTTCACGGCACTGTATGTGGTATTGTATAATCTTCAGTGTTGTTATTGAGTATAATAAGAATTTATTGACCATTTTGTTGGAAGTTTAGTCTCGTGCTGCTTATGAAATAGTCTACTATCTCTTTATACGTTTGAGAGTTCCTTTACTTGTTTGTTTGAATTTTCATTATAAAAATTTTACATAGTATCAGAGTAGATTTTGACAATTTCCATAATCTCCACTTGTCCGTAGTGCATACTAACACGTGCAGGGAAGTGTTAGGAGTCTAATTCTACACCAATTACTAAATAGTCTACAACCTCCTTATAAACGTGATAATTTCTCCACCTCATAGTTCAAACTTTTAAGATAAAAATGTGTTTGTAATATTCTAATGTTTCTTTTTATTTCAAAGAATTTTTCAAATCTCAAAAAAGACTCATTCATTTTTCAATTCATGTGATACATTGATAATCATAAATGATGGTGGCATCATCATAACCATCATAACAAATGTTGTTATCCCGTTGATCTTCTCTTTTTGTAACTTTGGAGGAAGCTTTAAAAAAAAAAAAGTTTTCTACACAATCAACTAAAATTTATTAAGTAGATGTCACGGTTTATCATAAAGAGAAAAATAAAAAGGAAAATAAACACTAATCTTTGATATGATAAATATTTATATATAAAAACATATTTATGAGATTCATAGCCACTTCTAGGATATGAATCTTAGACAAGGAGAATTTTAACAAAACCATTATACTTATGCTATTGAAAAAACTATCTTAAAAGAATTCTAATATTATATATAATATCATATTAAAGCTAAAAATCTATTACAAATGTCATATCACTTATTTAATCCAAGAAATCAAGTAGAATGTCATATCTTATTTGACGATTTGAAAGTACCATTTGTTGAAGAATTCTGGATGATTATATAACGAAGTCACTTGATATTTAGGGATCTCACAAGCAATCTAGGTGTTCACCGCAACTGGACAGGTATACCATATATAGCTTGGCATTTTGAACTTTTTTCTCCCTTTGTATGTGTGACCTTAAAGTGTTTTTATATCTCTAGAGTGAAGATGACCAACCATAAAGTCCAACTCTAAGTGAGATACTAGTCTCCTAATATCATATCCTGATTGTCTTTTGACATACCTTAATAATTATCAAAAGTGCCCATAGATAATAATAGGGATTAAAAATACAAAACTAGCATTTTTAATAAAACCAAAAGATATCACCGGTTTTACAAATTAAAAGTAAATAATATTTTATCTTTATAAATAAAAACATTTGGATACAAAATCAAACACGATAAATTTGTTCAAATTGGCAGTTTATATTCATACACTCTTATAATTGTCAAGTTACAAGCAATGGAACATTAGACACTAAGATCACCACTCAATATACACAAGGTCTTTTCATGAAGGACTTCACAGATCATATGGACTATTGAGAGACTAGTCCCCATGTCTCTCATATTCTGAGTAATTTTGACTTGCACCATTCAAACTCATCATGGTCCAATCAATGCCTATGTAGGCACATAGCACATCATGATAGGTGTGATCAAGCCAAGGACTACAAAATGGCTTATTCAAATAATCATCCATAAAATTAGCCCATTAATACAATAGAACAAAAACAATGGTATCATATAACCAATTTATAAGCCATAAAATTTGCAAGCCACATGCTACATATATATACATCAAAATAGAGATATAAATGTCCAAAGAGAATACATAAAAACAACACAATAAATCTGTGTTGGGCCACATAATTCTAACAAACTCATAAAAGGTAACTGATAGGAAATAAACCTCAACATAATACCAACCGAAACCCTAGCCTGGTAATTGGGTCAAAACTAGGGGAGCTTCTTCTCTAAGCTTTCCATACTTACATTAATGGCTCACAATCTTTTTTAGCTTACAAGATGCTCTGATGAACATTCAATGACCTCCTTGAAAGTTGGTGTAAAGATTCAACACATTAAAGTTCATCAAATCCTTTCCAAAAGATAAACCATCACTAGTTTTTTTTTTTTTTAAAAGATTTAAAAAAAAAAAATTAAAAAAATTAAAATAATTTTAATAAAAAAAAAAAGAAAAGGGGGGTTTTTTTTTTTATTTTTTTTATTTTAAATTTAAAAAAAAAAAAAAAAAAAAAAAATATTAATTTTTTTTAAAATTTTTTTAAAAAAAAAAAAAATTAAAAAACAAATTTTTTTTTTTTTTTTTTTTTTTTGGTTTTTTTTTTTAAAAAAAAAAAAAAAAAAAAAATATTTTTTTATTTTTTTAAAGGTTGAAATATAATTTTTTTTTATATAATTTTTTTTTTATTTTTTTTTTTTTTTTTTTTTTTAAAAATAAAAAAAAAAAAAAAAAAAAAGAGGGAAGGAAAATGTTGTTGGAATATTTTTTTTCTAATGCTTCTCCGATCCGGAAGTTATCGCGAAGAGAATAAAATAAGATGCCTCCCTCTGTCTTTTCCCGCTTTGCTAATCTTCCCCTCTCTAACGCGGGCCGGGGGGCGGCGCGCGGAGGAAGAAACCTCAGAGCTATGCTCTGAGCGCCCTTTTTTTCAGTGCAACACAGGAAAGCGCCCTCTTTTTGTCATCCCTGCAGCTTTCCAGAGGCTTTTTTGGTATTGAAGGCATGGCGTAGCTAGGACCCTTCAAATCATGTTTGAGCCTATGTTAAAACCAAACCCACCCCATAGCGAAAGAATGCCCGCCAAGTTCAGATAAGGGAATGCTTCCCCCAACCACTAAAGGAAAGGCTCGACGAAGGGCCCTTGATCCGGGAAAACGCTTTCGGAGATCGAGATTGGATTTCTTTTTCATCGAAAACGAAGAAGGCCGAGGATGGCCTACGGTGCGTGTTATCTGAAGGGAACACGGTTTTTCGACCGCGGTGGTATGATTGCCGCAATAATGCGCCTCGTTCCGCCCGCTGGCCTATTGGGATAGCAGCCTTCGGGCTTTGCCTGCCCTTTCTAATAAAGAATTCCGGCTCGGCCCGGGAAAGCGCTGGCAACAACAGAAAGGAAGGGGTCCATGTAGCTGCTGCGCCCGCCCACTGAGCAGCAGGTTCGGCATCTACTACAAAAGAGAGAATCCACTTCAGATAACCACGCCTCTGCTAGGCAGCGTGTGGAATGGCCGAGAGCGGACCTTTTTGGATATATAATCCAAGTCGAGAGTGGAGTTACGGGAACAGCCGTCTGATGGAAAACAACTTTCACGTTCGGTTCAGAGAGCACTTTTTTCGTCGCATAATGCGCCTCGTTCCCTTTCGTGTGAATTCCCCAGCGGCGAATTAACAACTTGTGGGGCCCTATCTATTCCATCTCTCGAGCCCCGAAGAAAACCCCCCTCCCCTTCGGACTCCATATCTCTTTTGACTCTATATATGCGGGCACCTGATATCTATGAGGGTTCACCCACCCCGGTTACAGCATTCCTTTCTATTGCGCCTAAAATATCTATTTCTGCAAATATGTCACGTGTTTCTATTTATGGTTCCTATGGAGCTACATTGCAACAAATCTTCTTTTTCTGCAGCATTGCTTCTATGATCTTAGGAGCACTGGCCGCCATGGCCCAAACGAAAGTCAAAAGACCTCTAGCTCATAGTTCGATTGGACATGTAGGTTATATTCGTACTGGTTTCTCATGTGGAACCCTAGAAGGAATTCAATCACTACTAATTGGTATCTTTATTTATGCATCAATGACGATAGATGCATTCGCCATAGTTCCAGCATTACGGCAAACCCGTGTCAAATATATAGCGGATTTGGGCGCTCTAGCCAAAACGAATCCTATTTCGGCTATTACCTTCTCCATTACTATGTTCTCATACGCAGGAATACCCCCGTTAGCCGGCTTTCGTAGCAAATTCTATTTGTTCTTCGCCGCTTTGGGTTGTGGGGCTTACTTCCTAGCCCCAGTGGGAGTAGTGACTAGCGTTATAGGTCGTTGGGCGGCCGGAAGGTTGCCATGAGTCATTTTGGGGGACCGAAGGCAGTTTTCCGTGCACCGGACACGTAGCTTACCGAATCAGTTGCGACACGGATGGGAATGCATGCTACGAAAGAAAGGGTCGAGTCTGATACATCAACCGTCTACTCAATATCCTTGTACGAGTCCACAATCACTACACGAGATGAACCTTGGTTTGGTGAATTGAAGTTGGCCTTAGGTGTAATAGGACTCCCAGTTACTGCGCGCGATCGTATACTGAGGGGGGTTAATAACCCGGTTGTTGGAACGACGCGAGCCGGGCCTCGATTCAGAAAGATGAAGGGACAGAGGTTACAAATTCCCCATCTCATTGGGGGCGGAAAACGAATCGACATCTCGATGTGATACAGCCCTTTCTATTTTAGTTGGGAAAGAACGGCGAAGTCCATCCGAACCGTCCAATGAAGAATAAGAGGAGAGCAAAGCGCCAATGGCGCGCGAAGCGCATGCGGAACGGGCACGGAGAAAAAGAAGTGTGGAGGAGAAGCAGCCGAGCTCATTCCCTTCGCTTCCTGGGCCCAAAGCAGTGCAGTGTTTCCTGGCCAAATCAAGGATTTGGGGCTTCTTGCTACGCTACATATATTGCTAAATCCATTTTTATAGTAATCTATATGAATAGAAAGATAGATCCATCCATCTATCCGGATATCTAAAAAAGAATCGATTTCATTCAACGTTTGTTTGATTCAAAGAACTGCGCTTAGCCCCCCCGCTCATGAAACGGCTCTGCTGCAATGGATGGCAGAGGGTCCGTAGTACCCGAAGCACTGGAGTGATCCAGTAGCCGGGAAGGGGCCTAGAAGTGCCTACTACTACACCACACTACACTTGGCTCTACACATTTACAGAGCTAACCCCTGTCCAGTGCCTGGCAGAGCTAAGGGGGGCTTCAATCCTTACTCCTTATCCCCATCTCAGCCCAGGCTAACGGGGCCTTACTTATTCTGGGGGGGGAGTGGATTCTTTTTGATAATCAAATCAAAAGAAGATCCTTGGCCCCTCTTCATTCTCTACAGGGGTCTCTGCCCACATGGAAGCGGGGCAGAGATGGAAGAGATCGAACACGGGAATAAGAAGGATTTCATCTCCTTTTTGATCATTTTGATAGAGGGGGATGGAGAAAGTGGACAAAACAGACTCACATTTCCCAACAAGCAACGGATGAGCCCCTATTTGAGTAAGGCTGATCTACGACCAAAGAAGCAAGGGTGCTCTACGATCAGCTCACAAACCTATTACTAAGACGCGTTAGCATGCTTTGACGCGTTAGCACGCCCGTTTATAGTTGGGGCGTTAGCGCTTTTCTTGCTGCGTTAGCGCAACGGTGCTCTACGATCAGCTCGACCACAGGCTGGTTGTAAATCAGGTGGTCGTAGAGCAGCTCGACCACCGGGAGAGAGTGGTCTACGATCAGCTAGCTCTTTAGTTGCTTGGTTGCTGGGTTCCTTTTTCGTCTCGACAAAGAGGAAAAGAATCATATTGAAAACGCTCCTAACCCAACCCCTTCCTTCGTAGAGCCGTGTATTGTAAGTGATCCGAACCTGCCCGGAGCGAGCCCCCCATAGAGGCAAGTGAAGTTGGTGAGCCGTATGATGGGCAACTATCTCCTGCGGTTCGGAGAGGACTCAGCTGTTAGTTAGTACCCCCTTGGTTTCGGGGTGGACCCTTTCACTCTATTTTATTATATACGCTTAGCGAAAAGAATGTTTTTTGATACACCTAGGACATGGATTCTATATGAACCAATGGATCGTGACAAGTCGTTACTACTAGCAATGACTTCCTCTTTCATTACTTCATCCTTTCCATATCCCTCTCCCTTGTTCTCAGTGACTCATCAAATGGCACTCAGTTCATATCTTTAAGTTCGATCATTGACAAGGTTCAAAGAAAGGGTGGGCTAAGGATCCCGCTTTGAAACTGGTTTCCAATTTGCCAGGAAGGCAGGAGCACAAAAGTGTCAAGTAGTTCAACCAGAGCAGTGAAGATTGCTAGCGGATGGGATTGAGAGAGACAGCGAGAGGTAGCGAATGAAGGAAGACAGACAACGGACAAGGCAGCGGAGGAAGATCAGTGCGAGGTAGAGCGGATGAGAGTGAAGCAACGAAGGAAGGCAGGCAGCGAGAGGTAGCACAGCGTAAGGGAGAGAGGGAGGTTTGCTTGGGATGGACAGTCACTGATACAGGTTCTATTCCACTTCTCTAAAAACTGTTATTCTAATAGTGAATATCATTCTCCTCTCTATCATACTGTCTACAGTACGCTCGTTCCTGTCCTTGCGACTGGTTCTTCCCCAGTCTGGCCAAGGCAAGCTATGCTAACGACCTCAACTGCACTACCTAGCCAACCATCTTCACCCAATGTTTTCCCCGTAGGGCATCACGTTCCTCAATGGCCAACTAGGAGCACGGAAGCGATGAAAGCATGCCCACTCTCGCCGGCTAACACAATGGATCAATGCAGGGGAGACTAGCCGAGAAGCCTAAGCTAGCTATCAGCTGCCGTACCCCAGCGGAGTGACGTCTTCTTATCGAGATGAACATGAGTGGTCAAGCCCTGCAATGAGATCATGCGCCCTAAGCCTGGGCTACTGTTGTGTGTTCCGATCCTTCCAGTGAGAGCTTGTGACCATCGCAGTGACCGCAGTATGCAACATCGACTGTCTCTCTACCTTCTTGATCGTTGCATCACAAGTTCGCACGACAAGCCGCATTGTGCACTAAAGCTTGGATGATGAATGCCAAACAATTGAAAGATACAGGGGCCCGTTAGGGCCTGTAATGTGTACCTAAGGGCGTCATACAAAGAGGCCTTCCCTCTCTTCCCTTTCTTTTGAGATGAATGCATGCGAACAACCATGACACGCGTCAAATGAGACAATTTCTAGCTGAAAACGATAACGATAGCTAGCTCTATAAAGGAGAGTTAGACTGAACACAAAGCCAATCGAGATTCAAAAAAGAAAACAAAGAAAAAGCCCTCCGCATATCGGATTTGAACCGATGACTGACGCACTCCACTCGTTACCACTGAACGACGAAGCCAGGAGCGGAAGGAGGGACTTGAACCCTCAACCTCAGCCTTGGCAAGGCTATGCTCTACCATTAAGCTATTTCCGCCAGCTCCGGTAGTGGCGAAGCACTACTGAGCAATTCACGTATCACTTGATACGGACGACTTCTGTTTTCCGCCGGACAAAACTCTTGATCTCCGGTCGAGTACTTCGCCCGGTAGGCGGCTAGGGTAAGAAAGATAACAACTTTCTTATTATACGCTATTCTGAACGACTATGTATACTACATTAATGAAAAGAAAAGAGACTAATGCGCTTCAAAGGCTAAAGAAAGCATTTAGAAAGAATGGCGGAAGAGGCCTCCTTTCATTGCCCAACTAGAGCGAAACTATAGCCTTATTGCGTTGCGGCATTAAGTAGAGCCTTATTTGATTGCGCCATTAATTGCTTTAGGCAACTATCGATAGACGGGATTCGTGGATCTGGACCCATGAGGGTGCGGCCCTAAGTAGCTATGGTGTGTTGATGTACTTGGAACAGAGACCGGTTACCTGAGTATGGCGGTTCGGTATCCGTTCAATGATAGCATGAGATCCTCGCTTCGGTTCCGGGCGTCATAGGTCCATATCGGTTGACGCCGACAAGGGGTTAGCGGATCTGATCAATCCGCACAAACAAGTACGATAAGGCTGGTTGTAAATCAGGCTGTTTACACCTGACCTTATTTTATACCTAACATACCAAACGTATGCTCTATGTCATTGAGTGTGCTGATATTGTGACCATGGACTGGTCCTACACCTTTTGAGAGTGTAATGCCTGGCTTGATTTCCAAACCTATCCGCCCCGGGGCATTGGGTCTGCTTCCTATCGCCCTCCTCCTTCGACCGCTTCGTTGCGCTTCTAGGCTGCGTCGACTCGTTGAATACCCGAGTTGAATTGCCTTGGATCAGTCCTATACTAGGTCACACAAATAACTTATCAAAGACAAAGATCGAAGTCGAGAAGCTCATCGCTCATGCTTCCAACCCGTGCTTTCAACCCCGGAAACACTTCGCTGACACACACAATATCTTCGCCGCCCACCCGGCTCGCGATCCCCAATGTGGCTTTCCTCACTTCGGTAAGTTAAAAGGATGAATGCAAATAGCAAGGCGCTTGGCGTTCGTGAAGTGAGACTGGCTGCCCTAAGTGAAGTGCTTCCTTATTACTTAATGATCTTGCTCAGTATGAGGGGCGTTAGCGTTCTTGAAATCTACTTCGATAAGGTTTCCCCTTCTGTGCAGGCGGATCCAAGAATCGTAAATGAGGCTCCGAAGGAGTGTCGCGAGAAGGTTTGGAACCGTCGGGAGCAGACTACCAATAGCAGGGAAGGTTGTACAGGCCGCCTGCTCCTTCGGAGCCTCATTGAGTCCTTCCCGTTGCTACCCTGAAGCGGCGTTAGATGGAGATGGGGACCATCAGAAGAAGTAAATAAAATACAGGCCAGCAAGAGGCAAGGTGCTGATGTCGAGCGGAATTGAGAGTAAGAATTTGATCACTGGTTTACACATCCTTCTTGACCGGAGATTTCGTTCGGCTTTAGGTGATTGCGCTCTTCGAGGTGAAATCCTTATTGATTCGAGGCTCTTCGGTTGGCGCAATTTCATGGGCCGCTTCAGTCTTTTGCTACCCGTGAGAGCTTGTGGTTATGGCTGCCAGAAGACCCATGAGTGAGTCAAGGTCAAGCTTTCTGAGTGTAAATTAGGACAGGAAGAACTTCATTTTCTTTTCGACCTGACTCTGGTACTACCAGGAGGCACCGGACGAGGGGAAGAGCAGTGAGCTTTTTGGACATCTTGGGTTGTAGATGCAATTTCGGTCACATGGATCGGACGAAATCTCTCCCTCTGTTGCGCATGAAGGACCTTATGTGATAAGGAAGAAGCTCTCTCGTGCTTCTGGTTGGGAAGCCCCTAATAATCCACGGTCTTACAGAGTACAACTATTAAAGCCGCATTCCCTCTGCAGTTACCGTGAACTTTCCACCGAACCGCAATTCTGTGCTCTTTCGCACCCGAACGCATGGATCAGATGCGCGAGCTACAGCGCTTTCAAGAGAGAAGTTTAAGAAAGCCCCAGAGCCCTCCTCTCTGAAGCAAAAACTGCTTTTTTTCGGTCGAACGCTTAACAGCGCCTCATCAACGTAGCTTAAAGGCCGCGCTATTGCGCTTTATTAGAGCATTTTTTTATAGTTTCTCGCATACGATTCTGATAGTTGAGTTCTTCTACACCCCTTTGCCTAGCCCGGGTGAGCGTTCAACACCAAGGTCGTTACTAGTCGTTGACTATCCTTCTCTTGTCGTCAGACGACCAAGCAGTTACCTTCGCTCCACTTGAACACTGTTCTTTCTACCTTGACCCACCCAATCTCGACTTTGAAATCGAAATTCTAAGACTAAAGTGTTCCTTCAACACTGCATCAATGCATGATGCTATGGGATGGATAAAAGTTCAATACCATATTCGCTGACCCTCATACGTCGAGTGTGATATGAACACCGTCAATGAGTGCCCAGACGCTATTAGTATAGAGGTCTGAAAAGATAGCTCTTGAAGAAGTGGAATCCAGGCCCAAGGCGGTACGTCCGAGCAATAGAAATGGCAGAGGCCAATGAAACGATGTGAGCTGGAAAGCGGCAAGGAGGCCACTAAAGAAGAGGAAATCCCAGAGCCAGGGCGGTGGTTGGGGCAGGTAGAGTAAGGGGCAAGAGATAGACCAGATTCAACATAGAAGGAGTAGAGTGGTTCTAGAACCAGGGTTGGCGGTTGGGGAAGGTCAAAGTTCAAGCAAGCAGCCGATGCGAGGTCGGTTTTTGGGGTTATAAAATGGAGTCCTAAAAAGATGCTTAGAACAGAAAAACTGTTCCTGCTCAAAAGAGATTGTCTCATGGGGTGCAACAACATCCCTTCCAGTCCAGGTAAGTGCAGCATCCCTTACAGCGCTTTCAAGGGTACGTGGAACAACCACTGGCGGTGTTCCGAGATAAGACGAGAAGGGGCTGAAAGCGCTTGCGCACCCTTTCTTGAGCTCCGTTGCTTGCTTGGTAGGAACCCCTGCCGAGCAGCCTATACTAGAGTTAATCGCGTTAAAGGCTTTCGATAGGTATTCCACGGCTGATGTATAGAACTCTTATTATTTCACTACGGATGACCACTACTGAATGTATGACTTTGTATTATCAGTTGTCGAACTCCAACACAATACCTTCGGTTAGTCGGCCAGCCAACCTTGCTAGCTGGTAGGCTTTCTCTAAAAATCTACTTATCTTAAATATCCTATTCCACCCGAACCAACAGCTCAAGCTCTTCTGACCCCATCTGGAAAACTGATATTTAGCTGAGAATTCCCAGCTCAGCTGTGACTCAATGATCGGGAGAACTCTCCCCACCGGGTCAATTAGGGCTACTACTCTTGCTTCTGGAAAGAGAAAGTCCTACTTCTCTTGCTTGCTTGGCTAGCTTGTTGAGCGAAGAGCTTTCTCTTGCTCTTTCTTTGCTTCGCTAGCTTAATAGCTTTCTTTCTAAGCTTTGCCTATATCTATTGTAAAAATGGAATAGTTCTTGATTTCCTTCTCTATCCGAAGCAATAACGTCTTGGGAAGCCAACCATCTTGTTTGTAAGTTATTTGAGTGCCTGTGATCCTCCTGGACCCCGGCTGTTTGCTTTCCTTAGCTATCTCACCTGGGGAGTGAAGGAAGGTCGGGCAAGAGGGCATTACCGCGGGCCATGATTTCATCATTCTTTGTCTGTATGACCAGAACTACCTTCGAGACTATCAAATAAAACCCCTTTACTATCTCATCGTGCATACGGTGCTTTGTGTACTTACTGGTCATCTGTCTCTGCATAAGTACTACATCGACTGCTTACCTCCAGCACCTGGCGCGTCACGGACTACCGGGAAGCGGGATAAAGAAAGCAGCTGTACTGCCTTGCCGCGGGATAGTCCTCTTGCTGGGCAGCCGCCCCGTTTGGCGGATTCACACCTTCAACCTAAGGCTGGTGTGGATAAAGTGTCTCGTTCGCACTGAGCTTTTACGAACCCTCCTTCGGGTAATTCCTTTTAGGCTTTTTATCGCATCCCAACAAAATATGGAGCAGCAAGAGCCCCGTCTCGCATAATCAAGGAAGATCGTAACTGGGAGTCTTCTCGCCCTTTAGAGCGGTCAATCGCCCAGTAGTCGTACCTTCTTTTGTAGAGTAGTCCGAGTTGCTTTGGTCACTGGACACGACTTCTGTTTTGTGAGCCCTACTACTACGTAGTAGTAGTAGCAGGAAAGAGTTCGGCAAACTTGAACACGAGAATAGTCCCTTTTCCGTACCCGATGAAGCAACCGAACCTGTGGAGTGAGACGGATCTTCTCGGATCGGAACACTACCCAACGGAGCAGCTCCTAAGCACTCCCCAGTGGAGTAGTTTCTGTGCCCTTTCTTGTGCTGTAGGTAGGGTAGTGCAAGAGCCGTACCTGGACTCGAATCAGTCAGTGTATGATTCCTGCATCTATCATCTATCTTTATATAAAGTCTTTGTGTCCGTGCGTGCTTCCCATCGTGTGAAGCACTTCTACCTGCTGGTCTTGCAGATCCTCTTCCTTATCTATATCTGAGACCTTGCCCGAACACTTACTTCTCCCAGTCTGATAGGTGGATTCCCGGCAATCCCCCGAGGATTTGATCTCAAACCAATGGAAGAGGTCTATTTTTCCTCTCTATGGATGGGCACCCGTCTTATTCTCGCAAAATGACCGTGAGAAGGAAGACGACGACTACTAAGCCCGTATAAGGTTGTTTAGTCCGAAAGACATATATAATACAGGTTTTGGTGTAACGAACATGGGCAATAGGTCTGCCCATCCAGGCCTCTTACCCCGCCAATCGTGGCTGCGAAAAAGCCTTCCTTTGTTGCTGCCCACGAAAGGATGTGTGTATACACATCTCGAACTGGTCTTTCTTTTTTTTGTGTACAAACACAAGCCTAGGGGAGCCGTGGAAGGAAAGAAGGAAGAGTAGTACAACAAGCCATAAAGGAAAGTAGGCGCGTAATGATTTGAACCATGGGCGGTGGGCGGGGTCGGTTAAGGGTAGATCATCCTAAAACGCAAAAGCACATGTCATAGAAAGAGGCTTTAAAGACCTCGATTGAATCAGAGGTATCTTCTTCCTTCTTACTTAATCCAAAGATCTATCTAGAAAGACCGAAGCCAGAAGTTGTTGCTTTCTTCTAATCAAGCAAGGGAAGTTTTTTCTTTTCCAACCGCGGATGAAAATGACATAGTAAGGGGAGGACAAGCTCTTACAATCAAAAGAAGAGGGGCTTTTAAGCGATCAGAACAGGAAGGAACAGAAGGCGCTTCTGGCGAAGTCGAGAGGGCGAGAAAGAGAGAAGTTCTTGTTTCTGACGCTTTAAAGAGCGAATAGCAGGGGTTTCGGGCTTTAAGGCACCCCAGTAGGGGACCCGGTTACAACTCTTTTAATACAGCTTAAGCTCTTAACAGACCCTGCATCAACCTTTTCAAAATAAAGGGCTGCTGCCTCGGGCAAGGTTGACTTGGCTCAGTTCAACTAGAGTGGAGTAGGAGATTCCGGTTTTGGTGCCCTTCAGAGGTGGGTAAGGCTCGCAACCGAGACTGCTTTTGATTTACACTCAGTCCCGTTTCGCTTTTTGTCAAGGCGGGAATGTGGCGCGGTGGTAAAAGGTCCCTCCTTTCTCCTTTCCCTGTGGAAAATGAATAGTTGAGGCTCCGCAGGAGTAGAGAAGGACTCATTATTTTTTTTATAAAGTATAGACCTAGCCCCACGCTTAACCCTACGGGTTAAGGCTGAGATATTCAAGCGAGGTTGGTTGGTTCTACTCTATAAGTTCGAGAGGCGTCTTCGACACCTCAATTCACTATTATTCGGGCATCTACCGTTCACCAAGCACTGCCGATCGAGGTGGTGCCAGGCATGCCCCGAAGTCTCGGCCCTTGCCCCAAGACAAGAGAGATGCCTAGCGCTGTACACTCACCGATGTAATGAATAGGCAGACACCGCATCTTGATTTGATTATGCGGAACGACGAAGAAAGGGTGTGGATTTTTCAAATGCCTCCCCTAAGTTTGTGGGTGGTAGTATGACTGGATTGGTACCTCATTGAGCTGCGGTAAGTTAAGGTTTGCCTCTCTACGGTTTGCCCTGTAGTTATGGCCCCAAAAGCGCTGCTAGCTAGTCAAGGGCCGTTTCGGGGGGCGCTTTCTGAGTTTTATTTACACCTGGAATCTGCTGGCCCATATCGATAGAAAGCAAGGGGGTAAGGGTAGGCGTTGTTCAGCTCAAAAGGGCTAAAGACAAGCGCGATATACGCGCCTTTGACGCGAGAAATCAGGTTGCTCGGGTTTCGGGAAAGGATGGTAAGGAGCATTTTGCCCTTTTTAGGAACGAATCCGTTACTGTCCTCGAACGCATGTCTTGATCCAATGCCGGGTGATTGGCAATGAAAGATCAAACTGTCGAAGAGCGCAATCACCTAAAGCGGTGATAGATCTTTTTTATAACCTATGGGGCTTTGAAAGGAATTCGATGACACTACCTTCAAGCAGAAGAAGGGAGAACTTGCTCTACTCTATTAGGGCCGGGCCGTATTCTGTTCCCCAATCCGCCCCTGATAGACCAGCCGTTGCATATGCCGGCTACTCCTGCCTGTCTTGGGCGACAAGGACATATCACGAGGTAGAGACGCAGGGTGATACCATAGGGTGATATTCCGAGGTAGGCCTCAACACCCACCACCCTGACCGGGCCAGGAGCTTTCTTCTGAAGGACTGTTTCATTTCACTCTCTTGATCTGAACATAGGAGAGAAGCGGCTTTCGCACCTTTTTTGATTTCGGCCTGGTAACGTAGTCCATCCTCCCCCGGCTCAGTCAGTCAAGCTATATATCCTAACCCTTCATAAAGACGGGGAGGCCGAGAGGAAAAGTTGACTTTAGATTCAGCGTCTTCCTCTGCGGAGAATTCCTCTTCTGCCTATGAAATAGCATCAGTTTTGGAGTAACGGTAACGGAACTGTTCAAAGGCTTGTCGCCGATGCTTTCAATCTTCGTGTTCTCTTGTTCCCACAACAAGGGGATGAAAATCACTGAAATGAAGTGCTCAGAGCGTAGCTCTGAGGGGCTAGCCAGGGAAAAATTGATATTCGACGGGAAGCCCTTGAGGGCTTGACAGCGCCTCTGACCCATGAGAGGCCCAAAACTCTTGATAGAATGCCCGGAAATGCCCTTCAGAAAAGAATATTCAGCAGTGGGGCCAAAACAATAGGGAGAAGGTGTTCTGAAAGCATATCTTTTCTCTGGGATTCTTTCCAAAGTTGTATATAGAATGGCAGAATGTACCTGGCAAAAGCCATAGGGGGTGTCAGTATGCTTACAATTTGCTTTTCTAATGTAGGTCTTTCAGCCTGGTATGCCATTAATGCTTTGACTTTCCGCTGTGGTATACCCTACCCGATCTTACTAGTAAAACGGTAGCGAGAGGGCTCTTTCTCATCAGTTGACAGTACCAGAAGTAGAGGGGACTTTCCTCAGTTTGGGGATATTTCCATTGCTGTCTGTACTCTTTCAACCTGTAAAGTAACCAACTAGGCAGAGCGAGAGAACTTCTCAGCTTTAGCCCGGCTATCTCAATGCTTTTCTCACGTTCCACTAACTGATCGAAGCGTGTCTTTCTCACCTGATTCCTTGATCTTGGATGTCTAGCTCGACGAAGGATCGAAAAAGTAGGGATTCCCGGGCAATTCTAATATTCCTTTGACAAGGGGGCGGAACGCCCAGGAAATCGCATGTTTCAGACCCCGGCCCGAAACTTATCAATTTATGCTTGCAGAATGCCTTTCCCAGCGATCTATAAATGTTCACTTAGCCCCATCTCTTGACTCCGTACCTGGGAACAGAATAGACGAACAAATTCATGCTAGCCTATTCTCATTGAGCTTCCCCACCCAACGCCCACCCTTTCCGTCGGAGGAAGTTTCTCATTTTTTGGTATCTATTTCTGAATAGTTTTCTGTCTTTGAGGTGGGAAAACCCGCTTCGGAAGCTTCCTGTCTTTCAGAAGTTCAGTCTTGTTGGGCTTCGGGAGGGGGTGGCTGTTGGACCGGATCGAACCAAACCAATTGACAGCAATGCTTTCGAGATTGATTCGATTCAATCTCTAAAGCATTTCAAGTATAGCGGCTGCTTAAGGTTAAGTGAAGGCATCAAAAGCCGCATAAGCAGATGAAGCGGATTCAGACTCAAAGGCTACAAGCCTAGAGCTTGAAGTGCGCTCCAAAACATAGGCTGAAACAACAAAAATAAAGCATCGGGTCCGGAAAGAAGACCGCACAGCACAACAAACCGCTAAACCATGTGCGTGATTGCTCGCCTATCATGAGCTTGACTTGTGCTCTAAGACGGTTTTGTCCGATCTGGCAAAGCTGGCTCAATGGCACGCTCGTGCTTCTTTCGAGTGAGATGTCCATCCCAGGCAACCATCTCTTCCTTGGCATTACCGTATCCGTCCAACCTTGATCTGCTACCTCTCCACTGTCAATCTGATCTGGTCTCTCGAGCCTTCGTTTGGTACATGTGGACTAGTAACTGACACAGGAGCATCTCCATCTCGATCAAAGTTTTATGTCTCGATAGCAACAGCCAACCCCTTCTCTTTGTCAGCTCGATCTGCTCTTGTTCCTGTAGAGGAATGTGGAACAAGGATTCTCACAAGTATAGAACAGAATGCCTCTTGCTTGGTCTCTTCCTTGCCACTATCATTTCAATCCGCTACTTCCATGATCAATGTGGCAGGGTAAGTTTCCTTGCTCGGTATCCGGTATAGCTTGCTTTGCTCACTCACTAGGGCTGGAGGGCGGGATAAGAATGGTATGGTAAGACCCATGGCAAGGTATGGTTTCTCACTGACGCTAGGGAGAAGTAGTTGGATGCAGTGACAGAGCAATCGGGATCCGTACTTTGTCATCGATCCACATCCCGCAGCAATGGACTAAGTTATCGGCCAACCGGTCGTTTCCTGGTTCTTTCGAAAGAACCAGCACTATATAGACTATAGTGCCATAGTTCAAACAGCTTTCCTTTCCGCTGCTTCGTCAATGGAATTAGCGGCCGGCTGCCGAAAGAGTCAATTGTTAGAGCGGGCGATACAGAAACCACAGAAAGAGAGAGAGGCGGGGGCCTAAGTCATGCGCGGTAGAACGAACAAGGTAGCTTATGCTTTGTTATCAATGTTATTTGCTACGCTTTAGCATTGGCTTCTTAGCTGAAATATTGAATGCTTACGGAGCTTGCTGCTTTGTAACCTAAGCGGTATAGCTAACTAAGCTTACTCATCAAGGGCCGAACTGTTGCTAGTTCTCGAGCGTCAGCCTTACAGCGGGCGGCTAGGCAAGCTATCCTAAGTAACAGCACATTGCTAGTGTTCGGCTAGCTCGTATAGTAAGACGAAGGCGAGACAGGCTTTAGGCAGCGAGCCCTATAGCAATAGACATTTGGGACCGAAGCAGCCAGAGGGTTGCTAGCGGAGCTCTTTCCTTTTGCTTCTGGACTTTTCCCCCACTCTTTATTGGCTCGTGTAGTATACTGAACTCGTTCCTCGCTACACGGCCGGCCTAGAAGAGGTAAGCCTAGTCCTATAGCCTATGCTAAGGTGGGGCGAGCTAGCAACACTTCCAAACCACCACTCGGGCTGCGGAAGACCCATCCACACTTCGGCTCACCTCCGCCACTTGCACCGATACTCTCTCCCCTCATTGTTTTTTCTCCTTCAGAGCATCTACTACTCTGTACTACCAATCTCTCTCCTACTGATTGAGCAACAACGCCATATTAGAAAAGTTGCCAACAATGACAAGAAATGGGCAACAAGGAGACAATGTTAGTTTCAATATGGAGATGAGAGGGAAACCAAGAACCATGATAAATTGAGAGGGACGGAATGTGTTGAGGGGTGTTGTAATATATGCACCACAAACATTATCTTTGATATGAGATAAACATGAGATATAGAATTGTAAAATAAACATATATAGTAATGACTTACCCAATTATTCCATTTGTGCATCCAAAAATCTAACATAGCAAGCATCAAATCCACATTAAATTGATATGCCACAAGTGGCAAAGAACTGTAGGGTTGAGTCATAGTCAAGACTGCCCTCCTTAAAAATCGTAGTCTTTCCTTATGGTGTGAAGGGTTCCTTGTGAATTGGTTTCCTAGCTAAAACAACCCTAAAAAACCGTAAAGTGTTGCACTTTCTCTCTCTCTCTCTCTTTCTCTCTCTCTCTCTCTCTCTCTCTCTCTCTCTCTCTCTCTCTCTATATATATATATATATATAAACCTTCTCTCTATTTGTAAGAGAACCAAATACACTATTGTCTCCAAAGTGCATGCTCAAACATCATATCTCTACAATAAGATATGTCTATAGACCATTTAGACATGTCACTAATAATCACACTCATTGGTCATTTAGGTACCTATTAAAAAGAGATAAACCTGACCAATAACTATTTATGAAATGGTAAATAAATAATTTGAATCTAACAAAATTTCTACAGATCCTATAGAAAAGTTGAAATATGAACATCTATTTCAGAGCCTTAAGGCAGAAGATAAATTTTAAGAAATCTTGTTTGACCTTCAGCCCCAATACTCCTTCCCAGTTCAAGAGATGGATTTCAAAAATCTTGAAAATCAAATATGGAGAAGAGCCAACAAAGTATCTTGGATTGCCTGCTGAATTTGGCGTCTCTAAAAGGATTGCTTCATGGATACTCTTGATCAAACTCACAAGAAGATGGCAAATTGGATAAGTAAGCTTCTCTCTTATGTTGGGAAAGAAACTTTATTGTAATCAGTTATATTAATTATGTCAAACTATGCTAGTTTTCATTTTAAGCTACCTATTTCTTACCATAATTCTATTCGAAAAGCAGCTGCAAACTTTTTTTTGGCATAATGGGGATCAAAAAAAGATATACATTAGATTTCTTGGGATAAATTATGCAAATCTAAAGAGAATGGAAGGCTAGGCTTTCGTGATCCTTTTATCCAGAATCTTGCCCTTCTTACCAAAATGGCTTAGAAATTGTGGTCTTCACCTTTGACTACTTGAGCCAATTCATTAAATCCATCTATTTTCCTAATACAGATTTTCTTAATGCTCCAACTGGTTATTGTCCTTCTTGGGCTTGGAAAAGCCTTGTAAAAGGAAGGAAACATTTGTTCATGGGCCTTGTATGGCAAGTTGGATATGGTAATGAAATTAAAATATGGGAGAATCAATGGATCTCCTCCATCAAAGGATTTAAGCCTTACTCCCCTAAACTAGAAAATTGCAGATATAAGTGGGTTTTGGATCTTATTTATCCTATCAACAGAGTTTGGCAGGTTGAGATTATTGAGCATTTAATTCTTTTGGATATCAAGCAAGCAATTATGAAAATTCCACTCAATATATACCCTCATGAGGACTGACTTATTTGGAGAGGTGATAAAAATGGTCAATTTTCAATTAAATCAGCATACCATATTATCTCCAACTTTATGGATGAGCAGGATCGTCTTTGGCCATCTTCTTCAAGAACTAAAAGTTGGGACGAAACACCTAAGTCAGTCTGGAAACATATATGGTCTTTCCATACGATGCCAAAAATTAGATCATTCTTATGGTTTGCTTATGCCCATGGCCTGGCTACTGGTGAAGATCTTCTCTATAGATAGATCCCTGTTGAAGCATCCTACAACGGTGTGGTCATTCAGTTGAGTCTATTGACCATATTCTCCTTACTTGTCCCTTCGCTAAGACCGTTTGGTTTAGCTACAATCTCTCTCATAGAATTTCGGACAGCCCAGACTTCAAACTCTATCAATGGACCCAAAGTTGGGATCGTTTGTTTATTTTTTTCAAAGAAATCTATTAATTGATCATGGTCCCTAGCTTCCTTTATTTGCTAGTACTTTTAGAAAGCGCCCAATGACCTATACTTTCATGGCAAAGATTGGAGTCCCCTCGAGGTTTTTCAAAAAGCTTCATTGCCTTTTCAGGAGTTTGCTAAGGTGTCTGATTCCTCTATCTTTGCACCTGATAAGGATCCCAGGTTGGAAGTAAATGCGTTACGGACCCCCCTGCCCGCAGTTGGTCTAGTTAAAACTAACACAGATGCATCCTATTTTGAGGATTCTGGTGCTAGAGGGGTCGGTTTCATATTTCGTAATGATGAAGTAAATATTCTTTATGTCGGATCCCAGAATATTATCTCTCCTTCAGCAGTGGTTGGCAAAGCGCTGGCTATTAGAGCTGCTCTACAACTTGCCTTGAGTGAAGGTTTTTATAATCTGATCGTTGAATCAGACAATGACGAAATTATCCATTGTTTGTGCAATCCTACTCTCCCTTGTCCCAGCAATATTATCCCCATTAGAGAGGACATTATTCGTCTAGCATCCATGTTCCATCTGATTTTTTTTGTTTCTATCTCTAGTGTTGCTAACAAGGTTTCCCATAACCAAGCTAGGAAGGCAGTGACTGTTTCAAGGATGTCACTTTGGTCTGTCTTCACTCCCTGGCTTCATGACATGTGTACTAATGAAGTCTCGGCTATAACCTGATTTTCTATTGATTAAGATTTTATTTAACCAAAAAAAAAAACCTTGATTTTCACATGTTCAGGACTAAAATAATGGAGAATCTCTGTAGTGGTTGGAGTACTGGATTTTAAAAGGTTCAATTTTGCATAGTAATTAAGATTTAATAGCAATTTGAATCGCAGAGTAATCGATGTTCAGAATCGTTTGGTTATATGGGAATCAAAACTGTTTATACCAAAGACTTTGTAAATCATAAAAATGCCATACTGTAAGGACAAAGGTCGATCCACCCATCTGATGGACGGTAAATGATATGGAGTCGCCTCCTAGATTAAGGTCTAGGACCTATAAAAATGTAGTCTCATCATAAGACAAGACTTTTATTGACTCATTTGGCCCAATTTATCGGTTTTGGTCTATCAGAGAACGGGTAAGCCTTCAAGGTACAGTTTGGGAAGGTGTTAGGCACCCAAAGCTGCTCGATCAGAAAATCGACCTCCTATATGATTCTACTTTCTTTAGACTTTATGGTTTTTAACTATTCATGGCCAATGGATGATAACTAGGGCTCATGAGGAATCCTATGCCAAGTTTCTAAGTTCTTCTAACCTAGGATTTAGCCAAAACATGTTTTCAAAGTAAATAAACAAACAAAATAATGTATAGTGCACCAAACCAAAGATGGTTCGGTGATAGACTGAATTTGAGACATACAAGACATCTCAAATTGCCTACGTATTCTAACCCTAGAAATCAAGTCCATAACGTAGCTCGAACGGATTGTGATTAAGGTTTATAGATGTGGTTTATGCTTAAGCTTCATTAGATTCAATTGTTTAAGTTGAAGTTTATGCTTAGTGATGATTGAGATTGAATCTAGTGATAGCCTAAGTGGATCGAAGTGAATATGGATATGAAATGGATATAGATATGGATAGGGATGAATCTAAGAATACTAAGATGTGGTACCATTCTTGGAGAAGTCCTCTAAATTGTCTACGTATTTCAGAGGTCCTAAAAATCAGGTACAACGTGGTTCATTGTGATGGGTTGTGGATATGGATTTCCTAGAATCACTCAGGTGTACTCTACCTCGATTTAGAAAATGAAATGGGTAGTATTTTAAGACCACTCAGGTGTACTCTACCTTGATCTAAGAAGACTAAAGGGTATGTCTAAGACCACTTAGGTATACTCTACCTTAGTCTAGGAAGACAAAAGGGATAACTAAAACCGCTCAGGTGTACTCTACCTCAGTTTAGGAAGCCTAGATGGATAGTCTAAAATCGCTCAGATGTACTCTACCTTGGTTTAGAAAGAGTAAGATTTGCTAACCTAAGACCACTCAGGTATTGTAAGACCTGTACCAAACTAACCGGTCTTACCACCTTGTACCAGGTCTACCTATCATGGTCGAGCCACATGGACCAAGTGCGTGAAGGAAATCACAAGACCATATATGAAATTGAGCCAAAGACAGTAAAATGGAGGGTAGGGTCGCATGCCTAAACAGGTAGGGTCGACCCCCACCTCAACAGAATCCAACCCATGGTTTTTCAGGTCCTAGGGTCGTATGACTTGAGACCCTAGGGTCAATGGATACTGCGACCCTAGCATCGACCCTAGGATGACAGACAGAAACCGAAAATTAGGAAACTTTCCTAATTCAAAGGGAACCTTTCCTAAACTCGTTGGGACGGATTTGGGAGGTTTTCCTCTATAAATAGGATGTCCCTTAGCCTCTTTCACTCCTTTTGAAACCCTAATTGATAGTGAGAGAAAGAAAAGAGAAGGAGGAGAAGAAGAAGAGAAGGAGAATTTGAGAAGACAACTAAAGATAAGGAATTCAGAGAAATCTCTGAATCTCAGCAATACTAAGGTATGAATATATTCTCCATGAACTATGTAAAATCCTAGAATAGTTTATGAAGAAGTTAGGGTTGGGAGAAACCCAAATCATCTACCCATGGATGAGTTTCGAAGGAATCCATGAAAGTAAACATCATAGGCAATGGAAAGTGCGTAAAATCATAGTTATGAGCCATAGAACATTCTTAGAATGGACCTACGAGACTATATGATCGACCCCATTCTCTCGGGAAGTCCAGGGAGGCTGTGGTCGCACATAGGGTCGATAGGTAACTGACCCTATGACCAACCCTACACCCTGGGGTCTCAGATACCTGCGACCCATCCTGCGACCCTAGCTCTACAGCAAGCTTAAATTGTTGGAAATTATTTTTAATTAAAATCTATCGACTTGTTAGGTTTTCCTAGTGATATAAAGGTAATTCTTAAAGCTTGAAAGAGGATCTACACTCAAGCAAAGGTGAGGGAACAAAGTCTAAACTAATTGGCTAATAATAAACTGTTTTCGTTTATTGAGTCCAATGCCATGTATGATTCTATGATTGTATGATTGTATGATTGTAATGTACATATCACATGTCCTCTATTATTCCTGCTATTACTGTTCATGCATATTTAATTTCATTTATTTATAGCATGATGATGATGGTGATGTTAGGAATAGGCATGTGAATGTTTGTGTGCGGTTAGTGTATTTGATGCGAGTGGGACATCAGGGGGAGGACGTGATATCGTGGTGTGTCCTGGTCATCAGACTCTAGCTCTATCTCTACTCGAGTCTTGTCCACTAACATCGTCATATCGCTGTTACCTTATTAGAACTAATACATCGTAGGGCATCAGGGGGGGACGTGGAATTGTGGTGTGTCCTGGTCACCAGACCCTAGCTCTATCTCTATGGATGTATTGAGGGATGCTGGGGTGAGGCCTTTGATATATTGTTTGACATTAGGATTAGTTAGTTGCGAGTCCAATTTGCAAGCCCTCGCCAATAGGGACTTACGTATTGGTATGGGCAGCCGGTACAGCAATGCCATTTTCATTGGGTGTATACTTGTCCATGGTGGGTGCATGTGGGACGGCAATGTCGATATTCATTGGGAGGCTCCACACACTCATGTATAGAGGTAAGGCGGCCTCCGAACCTTTCTATAGCACATTGCAAACTTATATACCAGACCACAGATATGAATTGAATGCATGCATATGTTTGTTGCATTGTTTTGTTTGCTCACTGAGTCGTGATGTGTGCTCACCCTTTTTGAATTCAAATATTTTTAGTTGATGATGCAGGTACGACTGTGGAAGATTATATGAATGCCCCCGTATACGGGCATGTTGCGGCGATGGATGCAGAAGATATAGTGGAGACGCATGACTCGTCATGCGAGTGCAACTCATGCGTTTTTTATTAGATTTTTATTTGGATTATTAAGGAAATGTAATTTGATATTTTATTTACTTATGTCTCAGTCAATGCAAGATAATTGGATATTTTATTTATGATTATCACATTTAGATTCTCAGTTCATTTAATATTAAGACTTCCGCTATTGTGTATTTACTCTGATTATGGTTGTAGATGTGTATGGTTTAAACAAACGGACACAGCCTATTCGAGATCCTGGTTGAATCGTTGGTTTATTAGCGGTTCATCACACCATTCTGAACAGTGTGGAATTGGGGTGTGACAGGTATACTCTACCTTGGTCTAAGGAAGGCTAGAATTTATTATCCTAAAACCATTGAGGTGTACTCTACCTTGGTTTAGGGAAACTAAAATTTACTAACCTAAAACCACTCAGGTGTACTCTACCTTGGTCTAGGAAGCCTAGAATTTATTATCCTAAAACCACTTAGGTGTATTCTACCTTGGTCTAGGAAGCCTATAGGGTTAGTCTCTACAAATTGAAATGTGGAACCGTGTTTGGGTGTCTCACCAAACTGCCTACGTATCTCAGGAATCTGTCCTAAGAATCAGGATCCGCGTAGTTCGAAAGCAGATTCAAATCATTCATGTATTCTTTCATGATCAGGGTGTGGAACCTAAATGCTCTATGGTTCGATTCACATTACACCTATTTAGTTCTATGTATCCTAGAGGAAAATGAGATAAGGGGTAGGGATCGTCCTAAAGCTACCCTTGACCTAGAACCCTAATTTGGAAGTGTTGAGCTAGGCTTAATCATTCTTGATTAAAATTTATCGTTTTCATTCTTACCCTTCCCATGAATGTGGGTGCCTACATGCACGTTCCCACACCTAATATGTCTTTTAAGTATATAGATATGGCAGTTCGACTAAGGTGTTGCAGAAATTAAGTTTGTGCCAACAATATGGAAATATTCAAGCAAGGCAAGTAACAAGCATGGCATCTCAAATATAGCAATAAAGCACGTGAATCAATATAGCAACAAGCATGTATTTGAACCAGCATATGAGCATTGTTGTCTAAGGATTCCGTTCAGCCTCTTAAATCGAGCCACGTAGCTGAAACATAAACACAGCAGGAAAGTGGGCGGGATATACCCCGGGGTCACTCTGATGCCAAAGTTAGAGAATTCCAAAGACAAGCAAAATGGAGCTCTTAGTGAAACACTAGAGCTCCTTAGAGATGGGGTTCCCTGAGATACGGGAGCTTTAGTAAACTTTTCCTCTTTTCCGGTGAGATAGAACTTAGGATAGAAAATGGAGAAGAAGGTCACAAACAGCTATGTTGGAATAATACCTTAAAGGGGTGTTCTCCCTTTGTGATAAGAAATTCTGGATTCAGATCCCTTGCAGTCGGTATTCTTTTACTACTTATAGGTCCAATTATGGGCTTTCCCCACAAACTCCTCCCCACCTACCACCGTCACGATTAACAGCAGCCCAGAAAACAATAGGTTGGAGGGATTTCGACCCCTTAGGACAGCACTAGGATGTCTTGTCAGCCGCTTACGACCCCCCTTGACCTTCTTCGACCCCCCCTTTAGTCCACATCCTCCATAGCTTCTGACAACTGTTTTTGCTCTTACACTTTCACCAAGTGTCAATCTTGTTTTTTGCTAATTCGGTCTCCAATTTGGTGACCTGGCCAGTCAAATCTGTCTACTTGGCATTTATGGTTGTTGTCGGTATTTATGAGCATTAATGGCAGATCATTAAATGCTCAGCTACCTCCATCAGTCTGTCCAATCATAGTCTGATCACCTAGGGGGGGTCGAACACAGGTTCATCTCCCGAACATCTTTTATCCTCATGCTTTGTACCTTGGATATGTGACACGTATCCCATTTTCCATGGACCATCTCAGACTCTCCATCCATGGCTAGATTTAAATCCATGACTATTTTCCCCCAACAGAACCCCTTTGCCCCCTCCGTGTCGTTTGACAGAAGGAGACACATTTATGGGAAAAATAATTTCCTTCTGCATGCAGAGGTATCTCTGCAAATGCCCTGTCATTATAGTAATTATGAGCCACCTTTTCTTCCATTTTTCCAAGACTTGAATGCTCACTTCCCTTGTGCAGCGATTGTAATGTTTCGTAACGGTCTGAGTTAGCCCTGATTGAATGCACCCAGCAATGTTTCTGATTTGATTAAGCCGTCACTTCAAACTATCGGCATCAATCCCGCCATTTCTCATCCATCAGGACTGTCCACGCGTCGCTTCCCTGCCAAGCATCATATCCGCTATTTTAAACGATGGTCACACCACTCGAAACCATCATGACTGTTAGGCGGGACCCACCTATCAGCAAACTTATAAAAATCCCGCCTCCTTCACTCATCTTCCTCCTCACAGTTGAATGCCTACAGTGTTTTCTTCAAAGTTTGTCTCGCCTTAAGCTTTTTCGTTCGACATATTCAACTTGTGCAGAGCACTCTTTCTCCTTCATGGGGAGTTTTTCGGTGCCCCACTTATTCTTCGAGTAAGTCCCTAGCTTTCTTCTTTTTTATTCTTTATAATTTCTCCCTTAACCATTCATGGCTCGCGATAAGGCCATTTTCAGCCGTGCTTCTGAGCCTACTCTACTTCGATCGCATCTTTGGCGATCTACCCAGGGTGAAGGTAGCTCCCGTGGTGACAATCCTCCCCAGGACGCTTCCAGTGTGGCGGGTCCCCACTGCATGGCATCTTCCTTGAAATCCCTAATGACTGGATCCAAACTCCAGGATCTTAGGGCTTCTTTTCTAGTTCCCGACTTAGTTGAGTTGATAACTCTAGACCCAAAGGACCGAGCCTGCCATCCTTATTCTCATAGGATGGTGGTGAATCACAATATGTTCTTGTCCAGTTTTCGCTTCCCTTGCCATCCACTTATATTCGAAATCTTGGGTTACTACGGCTTGGCCCCGACCCAACTTCCACCCAATTCCTGGGCTCACATCCATTCTTCATCATCTTCTTTCTCCGTTGCCGAGAACCTCCCACCTTGAGGTTCTTCCAATTTTTATTCGACATAGGAATAATCACTTGGACTAACTCCTTGACCCGCAAGACCGAGCCAAACGGCACCTATTACTTCTTCCGTAGAAATTTAGAGATGGTTTCCCCCATGGTCGAATCCACCCCTTCCTCAGTCCTCCATTGGAAGGAGAAATTCTTCGGGGTCATAGTGAAACGAGGCCATAGCCTAATGGGTATACGTGCCTTTCCCATCAGTAATCAATGGCAGTTAATCGACCCCTCAACAGTAGGGGTCGCTCCAATCTTAACACCGCTTGAGATGGAGACCCTTCATAGGGTCCAAGAAAGAGGGAGGGCAGTCTAGTATAAGAACCTGAGCAACAAAAAATATATGTTCTTGTACGGACTGAGTAAGTTTCCCTTCGATGCTGACCATAATAATTGATCATTCAGCATTCTTCATTTCACTGTGCTTTTATTCGACCTCTAATACTTGAATGTTTGTTCTTTGTTCAGTGGAGGGTCTTGACGACAGCATGTGAGAGGATCTGATGGGGGCAGACCTGTTCCGGCACCAAAAGAGGGAAAGAGAAGAGATAATTGCCATCGTGGCCCATAAGTTGGTGGCTCTTGAGAGGGCCGCAGACACCGCTCCTGCTTTTACTGCAGAAATCCCTCCACCACCTTCTGAGGACACAGTCCCCTCTTTTGACCCTACATCTGGGTCGATCCCTCCACTGAACCTGGGCCAGTGGGTGATGTCACACCTCAATTCTGCACCAACCAGAATGGTATGATGAACTGTCAATAAACCAACGGTTCAACCAGGATCTCGTATAGGCTATTCCCACTTTGTTAAACCAAAACGCATTCCACATTAATCAGAGGTAATAAAGTAAATAACAGAAGTCTTACAGATAATGAACTGAGGTCTAGTCATGATAAATAATTAATATTCTATTTTCTCCAAGTAACCAAAACATAATTTAATACATATTATAATATCCAAATACGAAAATTAAACACTAAGCGTATCCATAGTTGAAACGCTAGCTTGACGAATCACAATAGTCCTTCATAGCTTGCTCATCATAGCCGCCACCCATTTACATGTTGGCTTGTTGACATAATCTTCAACCGTAATACCTGCAACATCAGAAACTAAAAGATTTGTGTGCACGAGGGTCAGCTCTCCAACTTGAGCTCAGTGAGAAAACAAAACATTGCAACAAACATATGCATGCATTCATTCATATCTTTGGTCTGGTTCATAAGTTTGCAATGTGCTATAGAAAGGTTCGGAGGCCGCCTCACCTCTATACACAAGTGTGTGGAGCCGCCCAATGAAAACGGCATTGTCGTCCCACATGCACCCACTATGGTACAATATACCCAATGAAAACGGCATTGCAGTACCGGTTGCACCATACCAACACGTAAGCCCCTATTGGCGAGGGCTTGCAAATTGGGCTCGCAACTAACCAGTCCTAATGTCAAACAGTGTATCCAAGGCCTCACCCCAGCATCCCTCAATACGTCCATAGAGATAGAGCTAAGGCCCCCTGACAGAGTCAGAGACTACACGGTCCGAAACCACCTCCCCTGATGCCCTACGACGTAATAGCTCTGCTAAGGTAATGGCGATACGACGATGTTAGTGGACAAGACTTGAGTAGAGATAGAGCTAGAGTCTGGTGACCAGGACACACCATGATATCACGTCCTCCCCCTGATGCCCCACTCGCACCAAGCATACTAACCACACACATACATTCACATGCCTATTCCTAGCATCATCATCATCATCATGATGTTATAAATAAACAGAATTAAATATGCATGAACATTAATAGCAGAAATATTGGATGACATGTTGAATGCACATTACAAGCATACATGCATAGAATCAGTCATGGCTTTGGACTCAATAAATAGAAACAATTTATTATTAGCCAATTAGTTTAGGTCTTGTTCCCTCACCTTTGGTTGCTAGTAGATCATCATTCAAGCTTTATCAATCACCTTTTAAAATCACTAGAAAGACCTAACAAGTCGATAGATTTTAATTAGAATTAATTCCGTTAAATTTAGACTAGCTGAAATCATAGGGTCGCAGGTAGGGTCGCACCTAGGGTAGCAGTTTCTGTGACCCTAGGGTGTAGGGTCGGTTATCCATCTACCCTATGTGCGACCCCACCCTCCCTGGAACTTCCCGAGGGCATGGGGTTGATCCTATGGTCTTGTAGGGTTGGATATCATTCGACCCTATGTGCGACCACACGTATTCTGAGTCGACCTTTCATTCTAAAGTCCATTCTTTCATGTTTGGATCCTTTGGCTTGCTTTCATGGTCCATTTCATGATTGTTCTATGGCTCAAAACTACGAGTTATACACTATTCATAGTCCATAATGATTTCCTCCATGGAATCTCTTGAAACTTGTCCATGGATGGATGATTTGGGTTTCTCCTAATCCTGTGTTCTTCATAACTATTCTAGAATCTCTTATTCAAGTAAGGTATTAGGTTCATACCTTTATTCAGAGGTTTCTCTGAGCTTCCTCCTCTTCCTTAGTCTTCTTCTTCAAGTTTCCTTCTCTTCTTCTCTTCCTTCTCTTTCTCTTGCTCTCACTTTCAATTAGGGTTTTAAAGGAGTGAAAGAGGCTTAGGGACGTCCTATTTATAGAGGAAAACCCTCCAAAATAAGTCCCATTGAGTTTAGGAAAGATCCCCTTGGAATTAGGAAAGTTTTCTAATTTTCGGTTCGTGCTGTTTTCCTAGGGTCGATCCTAGGGTCGCATAATCCGAGACCCATGCGACCCCACGACCAAAAAGTCATGGGTTGGACTTCTGTTGAGGTGGGGTCGACCCTACCTGTTTAGGCATGCGACCCAACCCTCATTTTGACTGTTTTTGAGTTAAATTTCATATTGGGTCGTTTCTTCACGCACTTGGTCTACTTGGCTCGACCATGATATGTATACTGGTCACGACACGAAATGTAAGGTTAGACTGGGTTCTTGGTGTGCGGGTCTTACAGGTGAACCAACTGTTCTTTCTTGAGCTTTCAACCTCCCGGCCTCCATTGAAGAGACGGCTAACCCTCTGATCATCGACATTGCGGAGGATGATATGTTCTGCTCTCTTTCACTTTTTTACTTTCTATCTTTTTATTTTACTGCTTCGACCCCTGTGGTTCTGAGTGTTTGCTTTTCCTATTTTTTCAGAAGACAATGGCCAAGCGAAGGTTTCCGAGACCTTATGCTGGTCGAAAAGGAGAAAGATCACTTTTGAGACCCCTCAACTCATCTATCCTGGGGACACTCCTCAGGACATTCTTCAGAGAATTTAGGTCGGCCCTCCACCACTGCAATCTCTGACCCCGTCAGATGTGGTCTTCCACTTTGCCCCCGCCAATCTCTCAAGTAGTGCCTCTCTTGTCCCCACTACTACCATCATGCCAGAAGTTCCTCTCGCTCATCCCAGTACCATAGACGCGAGCTTCGCAGCTAGTTCCTTCCCTGGCACAACACTTACTACAGCAAGCACACCAACAACAACAACACCACAACATTTCAATACAGCCACCTTTAGTGCAGCAACCACAGGGTTACCATCCATCCCTAAAGATTCAACCGTAGTGAAGTCATTTCGGCCCCTTTCAGGAGACTTGCCTCCCTTAGCTCCATCCACCATTCCCCAAATAGTCACGTTGTCTATACCAGTACAGTCTTCTCCCTCAGGCCTGCCTGTAGGTGTCTCCGCCCAAGGTAAGGGTCCGGCTCTATCACCTCCAGTGTTTACTCGTGACCCTGCTTTGACCCCGAGCATGAGCTCCACAGAAGCCTTGAGCCAAAGTTCAATTACCTCTCTTGTCGGTTCGAGTTCCACAACACTATTTACTCCCTCTTGGAAGGTCATTGCCATAGACAATGGCTTATTGAACCCGTCTGTGGCCCAGGAAATAGTTCACCATGCCTGTCTATCTGCAGATGTAGACTTCCTCAGGCAAACCAAGTGTAAGCACCCCATTTTTGCCATCCCCAGCCAAACAAAACTTTATTGGTGTATAGGCAGTAAGAGAGCGAGGGGGATGAAAATTTGGAAAGTATAGGGGAGGCGAGTGAAACTCTCTCAAACCAATAGTCGATCAATTCCTCTGTGCTTTCTATGGTGTTCTGGACTGAGCCAGAGTGTCCCCAATGTACAAGAGTCTTAGTGGGCATATTCAGAAGGGTTGCGGGTCAATTCAAGGTTTGGACGCTAAGCGGAAATTTCAAAGTTGATTTTGGCGGGCCCTACAGCAAGGTCATGAAAATACCTTCGAAATGATACTAGAATCACTCAATTCCGATATCAAACGAAGAAGATGTCGCAATTTTAGTCGGATTGAAATTGGTTTATTAAATCCAAGGGCTTTTCTATAAATTATCATAAATTAAGGATTTATTGGGCAAATTATCGTGATTTAAATCGATCAGACTTCAATCGACCATATCTTGATCGTCCGACATCCAAATCCGACGATTCAAGCGCCACTGTGCTCCATTGCCTGTCCTCTTCAAAATAGACGTAAAGAATTTTGGACGAAAACCGCCAACGGGTCCCATGCAAAGTTGCCAATAGGATTATCGTCAAAACTATAATTCTTCATATCTTGATCATCTGAAGTCCAAATCAGGCGATTCAAGTGCCAGTGTACTCCATTGCCTGTCCTCTTCAAAATGGACGTAAAGAATTCTGGACAGAAGCCGCCAGCGAGTCCAATGCAAAGTTGTCAGTAGGATTATCGTCAAAACTCCAATTCTTCATATCTTGATCATCTGAAGTCCGAATCAGGAGATTCAGGTGCCAGTGTGCTCCATTGCCTGTCCTCTTCGAAAAGGACATAAAGAATTTTGGACAGAAGCCGTCAGCGGGTCCCATGCAAAGTTGCCAGTAGGATTATCGTCAATGCTTCAATTCTTTATATTTTAGTCATCTGAAGTCCGAATCAGGTGATTCGAGCACCAGTGTGCTCCTTTGTCTGTCCTCTTCAAAGTGGACGTGGAAAATCTAAGACAGAGGCCGTCGAAATTTTTCATGCAGAATTGCAAGCTGAGAGGATCCATATAGGGAGAGAAAACAATCTAGTCCATATATACTCAGCCCAACCCAGCTCAAGCCTAATTTAGTCCAACCCCATCGAGCTCAATCAGTCCAACCTGACCCAACCCAGATGTAAGGACAAAATGTCCACCCACGCTGAATGGGCGGTGAATGATTTGGAGTCGCCACCTAGATTAAGGTCTAGGACCTAATATGTAGCCTCATCCTGAGATAAGACTTCTATTGACTCATGACCCAACATATCGACTTTGGTCCAACAGAGAACGGGTAGGCGTTCAAAGTACAGTTTGGGAAGGTGTTAGGCACCCAAAACTGCCCGATCCAAAAATCGGCCTCCTATGTGATTCTACTTTCCTTAGACTCTATGGTTCTAACTGTTCATGGTCAATGGATGATAACTAGGGCTCATGGGAGATCCTATGCCAAGTTGTTAAGTTCTTCTAACTTAAGTTCAGCCAAACATGTTCTCAAAGTAAGAAAAACAAACAAAATAATATACAATGAACCGAACCAAAGATGGTTCGGTGATGGACTGAATATTAAATGTCCAAAACATCTCAAATTTCCTACGTATTCCAATCCTGGAAATCAAGTCCAAAACGTAGTTCGAAACAGAAAGTGATTAATGTTTATAGATGTGGATTATGATTAAGCTTTCTTAGATTCAATTTATTCAAGTTGAAGTTTATACTTGATGATGATTGAGATTGAATCTAGAGATAGCCTAAATGGATCGAAGTGAACGAGGATATGGATACGGATATGGATATGGGGGTCCTAAGGATACTAAGATGAGGTACCGTACTTGGAGAGTCCTCCAAGTTGCCTACGTATTCCAGAGGTCCTGAAAATCAGGTACAACGTAGTTCGTTTTTTTTTGGGTGGATTGGGTAACTTCAAGGGCTAGGGTATGTCTCTCAGGGAGTAGAGTGTGGCTCTCAGGGAGTAGAGTATGGCTCTCAGGGAGTAGAGTGTGGCTCTCAGGGAGTAGAGTGTAAGATAGTCTCGCAAGACTAAGGTGCGTACTCGCAAGCACGACTTCAAGATAGAGCCTCGCAAGTACGACTTCAGTAATGAACCTCGCAAGGCTAAGGGGGGTGCGTGCTCGCAAGCACGACTTCGGGATTGAGCCTCGCAATACTCGCAAGTACGACTTCATGATAAAGCCTCGCAAGGCTAAGGGGGGTGTGTGCTCGCAAGCACGACTTCAAGATAGAGCCTCGCAAGGCTAAAGGTGCGTACTCGCAAGTACGACTTCAGTATTGAGCCTCGCAAGGCTAAGGGTGCGTACTCGCAAGTACGACTTCATGATAGAGCCTCGCAAGGCTAAGGGTGCGTACTCGCAAGTACGGCTTCGGTATTGAGCCTCGTAAGGCTAAGGGCGCGTACTCGCAAGTACGACTTCATGATAGAGCCTCGCAAGGCTAAGGATGCGTACTCGCAAGTACGGCTTCATGATAGAGCCTCGCAAGGCTAAGGGTGCGTACTCGCAAGTACGGCTTCGGTATTGAGCCTCGCAAGGCTAAGGGTGCGTACTCGCAAGTACAGCTTCGGTATTAAGCCTCGCAAGGCTAAGGGTGCGTACTCGCAAGTACGACTTCATGATAGAGCCTCGCAAGGCTAAGGATGCGTACTCGCAAGTACGGCTTCGGGATTGAGCCTCGCAAGGCTAAGGGTGCGTACTCGCAAGCAGAACCTCGCCAAGCAAGGAGATTCGTACTCATAAGCACAACACAGGAATAGAGTCTCGCCAAGCAAGGAGACAAGGATATGAAATGATTTTATAAGATTGGAGTATGGGTCCGTATTTGGGTCTCTTTCCCAAACTACCTACGTATCTCAGGGTATTGACCTGAGAATCAGGATCCGCGTAGTTCGAAACAGATGGTCATTGGGTGACCCACTTGGGTCAGAATATGGGTGGTCCAATCGGACCGAATGATGATCCTAGATGATCAAGGTTGGATTCATATTACACCTATCTAGATTCTGCATCCTAGGGGAAATGAACTGAGGGGTAGGGATCGTCCTAAACTACCCTTGTAACTTACAACCCTGATTTTGGAATTGTGTTGGGCTAGGCTTCATGATCCTTGATTAAGACTTTTATCATTTTTCTATTATTACCCTTCCCATGATTGTGGGTGTCTACATGCACGTCCCCACACCTAGGAATGTCTTCTATCAGTGTACATGCACGGCAGTTCGACTAGGGTGTAGCGAAAAGTAAGTTCTTGCCGACATAAACATCATTCAAACATAGCATACAACAACAGATCAGCATGGCAGTGTGCACAAAGCTAGCATTGTAAGCATCCCAAACATGGTAGGGCATAATATGACAGCGTAATCAAGGGAACATGATAGATGCATGGATATAACAAGGTAGACAATATCAGATCATCAATCTAACGGTTATATCTCTTCAAAAAATGATGATCATGATTAACACTTAGATTTCATCAAAACAGCCAAGATCAACGGCTCAGATCTCATCAAATAGCTATAATCATGATCAATGACTCATATCTCATCAAAATAGCTATGATCTATGGCTTAGATCTCCCATCATGATCAGACTAAGAAATCAATGGCTCAGATTTGTCTAAATCAATTATGATCCAGATTCAACAATTTACATCACTCAAAATTTCCACGATGATAATCCAACGGCTTAAATCACTCAAGATCATAATCCAACCGTTCAGATTCATCAAAAACACTCATGATCAAGATTTAACGGTTTAGATTCACCAAAATCACTTACGATGACAATCCAACGGTTCAAATCGCTTAAGATCATAATCCAACCATTTAGATTCATTTAAATCATTCCCAAAGATAATCTAATGGCTCTGATCGTTCATCATGATAATCTAACCGCTCAGATTGATTAAAAGCACTCACGATCAAAATCCAATGGTTTAAATCACTCAAAATTACTCGCAATGAAAATCCAACGGTTGAAATCATTCAAGATCATAATCCACTCATTCATATTCCTTTAAAAACACCCATAATGATGATCCAATGATTGAAATCATTCAAGATCATAATCCAACCGTTCATATTCCTTTAAAAAATCCACAATGAATATCCAACGTTGAAATAATTCAAGATCACTCAAAGTAAAGATCCAATGGTTGAAATCATTTAAGATCACTCAAAGTAAAGATCCAACGGTTGAAATCAATCAAAATCACTCATAGTGAAGATCTAATGGTTGAAATCATTTAAAATCATAATCTAATGCTTTAGATCATTTAAATCACTCATGATGTTGATCCAACGGTCCAAATTAACATCCAATGGCCCATATTTCATCACATCAAAATTTATAAATGGGCTAGGTTTAAATTATCCAAGATTGATAGCCAATATTAAATCACATCAAACATGAACATCATGGTATTGACACACATGCCATATAGCATTTGAAGATCATGATTATCGAAATAGGCATATTTAGATAATTTTTGATTATTTGAACTTCATGAAATCTATCAAAATAAAGTTTGAGGTACCAACCTTGTCCCCAACAATGGGGTGGAGCCTTTGATGATGGTTGGTGACGATCGATGGCAAGCTTTCCCTTCTTCTTTCCTCCTTTCCTCCTTTCCTTTCTTTCTTTTCCTCAATCTCCCCTCTTGATTCCAATATCTCTTTCTCTTTCTCTCTCTTTTCTCTAACTTACTTCTATTCTCCTCTCTTTTTTTTTTCTAGCCTTTCTCCCTCTTTCTTTTCTCCCTCCCCTCTTTTTTCCTTTTTTTTTTTTCTTGGCTTCTCTCGGGCAAAAAAAACTCCTCCTCGGTTCCCTTTTTTTCTGGTTTTCCTCCTCCTTTTATAGATGTTGGTGGGATGTGGGTTGATGAAGGAGAAGTGAGAGGTTTTGTTGGGCTCAAGGAGAAGAGGAGGTGGCAAGGGGCTCAAGGAGAGGAGTGAGGTGCACGGCTGGTCTTGCCGCTCCACTTCTCTCTTCTCCCACTCTTTCTTCCTCTCTCTCTTCCTCTCTCTCTCCCTTATCCGGATTTTATTGCTGGGGTTGGGTTCAAGACAAATAGGTGGCGGTCAATGGGGGTGAGTAGGGGCATGGGCTCATGGCGGGTGGCATGGGCTCATGGTTTGGTTGGTGAAGGAGAGGGGGCTGGTGGAGTGGGGCTCAAGGAGAGGAGGAGGTGGCAAGGGGCTCAAGGAGGAGGTGGCGGTGAGGGGTAGCATGATGGATGGAGGCATAGGTGAGGTGTTGGGGGAAATGAGCATGGAGAAGATGGAGGTGGCAGCACCTCCATCTTTTCCTCCGCCGAATGCTATTTCCCTCATTTCGGCCTCTCTCTCTCTCTCTCTCTCTTCCTCTCTCTCTCTCTTCCTCCCTCTCTTCTTCCATTCTCTCTCTTCCTCTCTCTCTTTCTCTCTCTCTCTCTTTTTCTCTTATCGGATTTCTTTTGACCGATTATATATATATAATATAATATAATATACTATAATATAGTATAATATAGTATGAATAGTATAATAATATAATATATATATATATATATATATATATATATATATATATATATATATATATATATATATATATATATATATATATATAACAAGTACATACTCATGGGCCGACCCGACTCGACGGGGCGGATTTGGGTTGGGTCGCAATTGGACTAATTGAGTTTGACAAGGTTGGACTAAATTGGGCTTGAACTTGGTTGGGCTGAGTAAGAATGGACTGGATCG